>ML778024.1:58548-132781 GCA_009831015.1 Picea engelmannii | reverse complement strand
GTGTTTCTCTTCCCTAGGCGCCTAAGGGGGAGAAATTGCCGAATGTGGGTCTTAGTCAAATTAATTTGTGAGATGCAAATTAAAAGATAACTTTATGATTAAAGTGAGGGTGAGTGAAGAGACACCAAATCTTAGCCACCCATTTAATCTAATCTCAGTCGTTAGATTAGAAAACTCCTCACCTTCCCTCATGAGGTCAACTAAGGCAAGAGGGCGCACTCATTCTTGGGAAAGTGGAAGCAATATTGTTGAGAGAGCAAGAGACTCTTGGTGAGATGCCAAGAGCAAGGAAGAAGAAGCAGCAATAGTCTTGTTGAGAGAGCAAGAGACTCTTGGTGAGATGCCAAGAAGTTCTTGGTGAGATAACAAGAACAAGAGAAGTTGAAGCATTCTTGTTGAGAGAACAAGAGAGAGCAAGAGGGATGTTGAGCTGAAGAAAAGAGACAACAACAACAATTTCTGAGAGCATTGGCATGCATTCCAAGGTTGTCGAATAGCATTGAGTGGTACAAAAATTGAGTCTTAGAAAATTTTTGGCATGAATTTAGTGATAGTCTGTACAACATTAATTGTCTTACTATTGTACGGATTTCTGGTTCAGAAATCGAGGAGCAAAGCTACAAGAATGTCCAGATAAGTTTGTGTAAATATCTGAAGATGAATATGCTATAAAAGAATTTCTCATAAGCTCATAAATAATACAAAGCCCTCTCTCACTGGTTTTCCCCTTGTGGGTTTTTCCAGTGTCGAAGTTAGACCGAATATCTTTGTGTCTATATTTTCTGAGTTTTGCATATTGCTGATATTTAATTTCTACGTTGAAAATGATGTTCATAATCCTCATGTTTCAGTTATGAAATTTATTTTATGTTAAGTTTTTTATATGCCGAAACACAGTGCTGAGTCATATGCTAAAACACCGCTGTGAGTATATGCTGAAGCACAGTGCTGAAACACAGTGCTGAGTCATATGCTGAGACACCGCTGTGAGTATATGCTGAAACACAGTGCTGAGTCATATGTTGAAACACCACTATGAGTAGATGTTGAAACACAGTGTTGTAACAGATGCTGAAACACAGTGCTAAGTCATATGCTGAAACACCGCTGTGAGTATATGTTGAAACACAAGACTGTAACATATGCTGAAACAATGCTGAAACTAAGTTTGGCATTTAAATTTGACTGAAAAATCAGCAAGACTGAAACTAGGTTGAGATTTTGAAAAATTAACAATTATAACTAAGAAGAGGAGAGTTAAATTATGTTAAATTATACAATAAAAATAAAATTTAATATCTATTATATAACTAGCAACTTAGTCAAGAGGTAAATTGAAATATTATATAGCACTAAAAGTTTTATTATATTAAAAATAAATATGAATATTAAAAAGAAAAGTGTTCAAAACTATTTGATTTATTTGATAAATTATTTATATATCTAAACTATATTTAACATTGATTTTGATAATATTGAATATGTGGAAACTATTTATGATAATTGTTTCTATTGAATGTGGGAAATTTTATAATAATAATTATAATTTTTTTTATTAATATATTTTATATAAGAATATTATAAATATCAAGTGTTCAAAACTATTTGATTTATTTGATTAATATATTTTATATATGAATATTATAAAGAACAAGTGTTCAAAACAATTTGATTTATTTGATAAATTATTCACATATCTAAATTATACTCAACATTTATTTTGATCTTGATATATTTGGATATGTGGAAATCACTTGTGCTAATTGTGGTAACTGCTTCTATTCAAACTCCTAAATTTTATAATGAAAAAGAAAATAAAATATAACTATTTTTACAAATTGTAATTATAATTGTTTTTTATTAATGTATTTTTATTGTTTTAAATATTTAATTATATAAATTAAATATGTAATTAGTTCTTCTTATAATAAATTCTATTTTTACTTAACTAATTATTCACATATTATTATTAAACAGGAAATATATTGATCATCAATGTGATAAAATATATATCAATTTTGTATATTAATTTTATATTAATTAAAGTGCGAGTTATACTTGGTTACTAAATTTTTTTTTTAATTTTCTTTTCGAACAATCTTAGATTTATGGTTATTTGCCACCGATTCTTATGAGTCAATGACTAATAATACAAAAATCTAATATATAAAGAAAAACGTGGTTTATGGAGATGATTAGTACATAGAAAAGAAATGAAAGGTCACAATCATACTTAGAAACACACAAATGAAAGCTCTTGGTCATACTTGATAGACATACAAACGAAAAAACACGAAGAAGCCATGAAAGAAAAGAATTGATAGAATCATAATCATTATATAAAATGTCATTGTTCCATTACATACCAAGAATGGTGGTGCTTCTTGATAGAAGGGACAATACAAACCAAGCATGGTGGTGATTCTTGATAGAAGAATATCACATGTTGCATACATAGACATCCATTAATTCCTTCCTTGACATGAATTATTATGAAATATACCCAAAATAGAAATGAAATATACATCACAATTATAGAGAAACAACAACCAAAATTAAAGAATATTTAGCTCCTTATTGAAGTACTACTACTACATGATCTATATGATCATATGTGTCATTGTTGCTTGAAAGATGCATCTGAGTTGATCAAGAGGGACCAAAGAATCACATTGCTTCCACTCTAAGACCACTTCATCAAATCCACTGAGATTATGAGTGGTCAAAGAATCTCATGCATGACTATCCATCTGTTGTTGAAAACAACATATGTTGTTCCTGGGAACTTTGCCTCTAAGCCATCAATATGTATGTTTGATCCAGAACATATTTACAAAATGAACTAAATACAAATTATTATCAAAATATTCTTAATAGATAATAACATATATACAATAAAATTGTTTTCTACTCAATAAGGAAATAAGTTGAAACTGTAAAATACAATGAAAATGAGCTTGTTAGAATGGTGGTGGCTTATCTATGAGAAGAGATCTGACGGTTGTGCTCATTCATGAGAAGATGATTACAATGAGGCCTTGAAGGATTTTTAACAATAAATTGGAATGTCAAAAACTCTATGCATCTAAAAACCTAACCCTAGGAGATGACGCACAAAAAGTCATGTGGGTCCTTTTTGGGTAAGTTAGTACATCAACTTCCTTGGGTCATAACTTTGGAATGTGATATTTGTCTTATGTGCATGATAATTCATTGGAAAGGTCTATTTGATGAATATACATTTTTATTCTATCTATCAAGGGTTATTTTCATTGTGGAGAGCCCTAAAAAAATGTTGTTTATGGCCTCAAAATGGCCTTGCAAGTCATAGATCCAAAAACTAGGGAAAAACTGCCAAAATGAGTGAGTTTGAATAGGTGGGAGGCCACCAAAATCCATATGGATAAATACTCCCCCCTTAGGAAGAAATCGTCTCCATTGCGTGGATTTCCCCCATCAGATGAAGAGATTTCTACTGAATTTGTCCCCGGGTGAGCCACTTCCCTTGGTCTAGAAGATGCCCTACTTTGACAACTCGATAAAGTTGGATTCATTGTTGGTGGGTGCCCTTGATTTGTTTGTCCACAATATGATTATTGCATTTATGTTGTATGTAGTCGGGTTTGAGCTCTAAAACACGTTGTTTAGGGCCTCAAAACAACCCCACAATTCAGGGACATGAAAACTAGGGAACAAACTCCCAAACTAGAAAACTACCAAAATGATCCATTTTGAATAGGTGGGAGGCCACTAAAATCCATATAGATCAATGTTGTTCCTAATAAATCCATATCCAATCCTGCAATAATGAATCAAAGTTTATCACTAATCAAAATTTAAATAAATAAAGTTATTTATATTTTTTAATTAAATCAAATACAAACTATACATGACACTTTACATAACTTGAAAATATTTAAAGTCAAACCTTAAATAACATAACATCAATGTTGTTATGTTACCATTTACCAACACTCAACACAATGATCTGATACCAATTTGTAAATTTTCCATCCTCCCAATATGGACCACGTAATTACAAACCTCAACTTCTATCACTCTGATATTGTTTGAAGCATCCCAAAACTTACTACTAGACAATGCTATTTCAAAATCCTAGTGTGTGGGTACTACTTGTAACAATATAGGAATGGATCACAGACACAATACACATTGTTGATATGATGGACAATGAGTTAAGAATATAATAAAACGCTAAGGTGACAAATATGAAGGTGACTAGCCTCGAAGTGGAGACCAATGAAGACGACATATTCGGCTTGGTTATTGGTGGTGAGGCTGAGGCATATGTCGCTAGAGTGGAGAAACACATGGTTGAGGGTGTAAGTGGCCCAAGCTACCAAAGTGAGATTCTAGGTCCAACAACTGGCTTTGTTCGCATACCTGATGTGATAAGGGAATAGATAATTCATCTATTGACACAAGGACACTGGATTAGGCTCACATAATGAGAGAGCCATATCAAAAAAGACTAAAAACAACTAGGAAAGAAAGGAAAACCTAAGGTAAAATGGTTATGATCGGGGGTAGAATTTTTTCAAGTATAACCCATTGACCCATTCCTTTTGGGTGACATCTTCAGGGTGGCCTAAGATGTAGTATCCCTTAGTAAGGAACTGATGGATGGAATAGGGTCCTATCCAGAGGGATTCAAACTTGTTGTGGATGAGGTTATCATGGGCGATATCATAGACCAATACAAGGTCCCCTTCGGTAAACGACTTAAGTTTAACTTGGAGGTCAAATATGGATTTGATCCTATTTTTTGATGCTTCATTGTTTTGTAAGGATTCCCATTGATAATCATCGAGTGATTCAAGGGAGAAAAACCTTTTCTCAACCAGTGGTGTGTTGGGTAAGATCTCAATCGTGGTGCACAACATTGGGATTTCACACTCAATAGCGAGTGCAAATTTGTTGTCATGGAATAAATGGAAGGGAATGAAACCAATGTTTATTTTGAAAGCTATCTGATATGCCCAAAAAACTATAAAAATCATATGATGCTAATTAGTATTATGTTTTTCAACTGTGGATTGAAGCATAGTTTTGAGAACCATGTTGATGGCTTCAACTTTCCCATTGGATTGTGGGTAATAGGGTGAGGCGAACTCATGGGTGAATCCGAATTTGGATAATACTTCTAGGAATAATTCATTCTCAAATTTTTTTCTGTGGTTGGATACTAGTTGTAGGGGGACCCTGAAGCGAGAGATGACATGGTGGAAGAAACAACATGCCACTATGTGTGTCGTATTATTGAACGTGGTCATTTCTTCATCCCATTTGGTGAGGTAGTCAATGAATACTACAATATACTTTTTTCCGTTGTTGGATGGACTGGTGCATTAGGGCAGGTGGTGCCCAAGATTTATGTGTGTATAACTGACATTTTTTGCATCATTTAATTGCATGTATGTAGTCATGAAACAAAATGGTACAAAAATATCCCTCTTGAATGATCTTATGAGCAATGGACATGCCGGATAAGTGACTGCTACATGCCCCATTATGGAAATCATTCAAAATTGTCTCAACCTATTCTAGGGTGACATGATGTTGAAGAAGAATGTCGATGCCTCTACAGTAGAGAACATTTTCTATGAGGAAGTATTGGGAGGTTCCCATTATGGTTTCCAATTTGTTGGGTTCCTTTTGTCACAAGGGTGAGAAAAATAAGGTCCCTTAACTATCTAGTTAGGCTATCGAGAAAAGAATAGTAGAGATTTAGTTGTGTTGATATTATGGTATATGAAGGAGGTATTAAACCTCCATTTGTAACCATGAAAAGAATAGAATATTTTGGGAAGAAAGAAGAAACCCTAAAGCATTGGACATAAAACTAGAAGATAAGTTGGCTAAAGGAAATAATTAATATTGAGTTTTTATCCTCTAGAAAGAGAAGTTGGATGAGACAGTTAAGGATGAGTAGTATAAATACAGGATGCTAGAGATCATTTGGACTCACATACCTTACAACTACAGAATTTTAGTAAGTGCGCAGGTTTGGAGAGAAGCTTCAGCTGCAGCTACCGCAACTAGTATTTTCAGTTTTAGGTTTGGACTTTCTCTTGGTTATGGTTTCGACTTTATCCTTGGTACGCTAGCTATGGAGAGTGGTATGCTACCTTGATTGGATTTTGGATCTAGGGCTTTCTTCCATAATTATTCTCTCTGTCAAGGTTAAGGTGCTCAGGGGTGGATTTGGCCTATGGTTGGGTGGAAATATTTCTATATTGTCTATAGTTAAATGAGCAAACCTATTACTTATAACATTTTATGGTCCCACACTATCTTCAGAAATTCTAACCATTGGAAGATAGATTAGAAGGATTTTTCTCAGTTATAGTTACAGTTGAAATCAAAGTTTTTGTTGTAGCAACTAAACCATAACCCTCTTGTTAAGGAACCTTAAGTGAAGAGTTTGACATAATTTTTGGATATCCCAGTTCTCCCTAACATAGCGCACCTCCTAGAACTTTCAACAATCTAAGATGTCAAGTTTCAATTTTTGGTCAAAGTCAAAGGTTGACCAAGTCAAAGAAGTCATGAGTTACTCTATGAAGTGAGAAGATAAGTTAAAAGGGGCTTCTAACTTCAGAGCATGGAAGACAAGGATTGACCCCATCCTTGCCAAGAATAAATTATTGGATATCATGAAAGTAAATATCATGGAAGCAAGGTTTGAAGAAGGAAAAGAGAAGGAACCTCAGAAAATTGCAGTTATGGAGAAGTTCAAGGACAATGACATCAATTCCATGAGTATCATAGTGGACTCTGTAAAAGACCACTTGATACCCTACATATCTCATCTTGACTCATCTAAGAATATGTATGATTCCCTAACTAATCTCTTCTCAGTTAGAAACATTGGACAAGTAATGAGTCTGAAGAATAAGCTTCATGACATGAAAATTAATGATGATCAACCCCACTGAATTGTGACACTAACCTTAGATGCTAATAAGTGTGTCATAATTTATTTGGTAGATCCTTCCTTCCATGAGAATACTAGTTAGAAACTTTTTTTACACTTGGTTCCCATGCCAAAGTACTTCATAGGCATGGGAGTCCCTTTTAGTCCCTCCATGCCAAAGTACTTCATAGAAATTGAAAATATTGTCGAGTGATCTTGTTGCTCTTCATGCTCGCCAAAATCAAATTTCAAGGCACATATTTTCGATGGTATTATACCCATTTATAAAGGTATTATGTAGGGAATTTGTTTCACTAGAAGAGTATTATCAGGTGTAATTTTAATCCTTTTTCGGGCCTTAGGTACTAAATTTTCAAAAAGGAACATTCTCCTTGGTTTTGGTTTATCTCTTTTTCGGGCCTTGGAGATTACTCATGAAAAAGAAACCGCCTCATATTCCACATCCAACCTCTTTTCAGACTCCCTAAATTTAAAAATATTGTTGAGTGACCTTTCCCATTCACAAACATTAAAATTGGTCGAGAAGAATATCTATTGGGCATGATTTTAACATTTTTTCCAACCAATAGAGTATTCCGGAAAAACTAACCCCTTGAGATATTTGTCTTGTTGTGAGGGTTCCCCTCAGTTATATTTTATAATTTTTTAGGCTAAGGAGACTAATCCTATAAAAAGGTTGTGATTCCATAGTTAATCTCTTTTCAGACTCCTTAAAATTGAAAAGATAGCCCAGTGATATTTTCTTTGTCACACTTGTTAAAATGGTTTTGAAAAGACATACTTTCAGTGCATGTTTAACCCTTTTTCGAGTCGATTGGACTAATTGCGAAAAAAATACTCCTTGGAACCTTCTTTAATTCTTTTTCAGACTCTATAAACGTGAAAAAACCACTGAGCTTATCTTCTTTGGGCTCTTAAAAATTCAGATGGAGGGACTCTTGTTGTGTCATGGTTAATTGCATTGCAAGTCTCATCTTTGATTCTTTGTCCTAATGTTGGCTCCATTTTTCTCTCAATTGAACCTTTAAATCACTCCTTATACACAAGCCTTGCAACACATTTTTCCTTGCGATCCGACACCTTGACCCATGGAGGAATTTTCCTTGAGTGTTCTTATCCTGCACATGTCTCCTTGCCTTAAGCATCAATATGTTCCATGTGCTTGAAACCAGTTTCATTTCTCATGCCAATCATTCCTTATTTGTAATGTACCATTCTTTTATTATTTTTCAAGATCGTTAAAAATTGAAAAAGACAAAAAAAAAATATTACAAAAAGAGGGGATGCGAATATACGTTATTTTTTCAGCAGCAAGATAGTCATCCTTGGACAAAGCACATCATTTTGTTTGTTCGTTAAGAATTGGGACATAGTATGAACTTAGGAAGTTGTTCTCTATACACAGATTTGTCTCCTCCTCTGTTTGGTTACTCTTCCAAACACATGGAGAGTTTTCGGTGCCTCCCGCATCACAAACTTTTTTCAATATTATGCTTTTTGAGTCTGATCGTCTTTCATGTTTTTGTCCAAGGGAAGTTTTATCCAACCCGATTCAGCCATTCTGCACTTTGTCTCTCGAATTTCATGAGTCATCCATCCTGACAGTCCAGTCAAGTCCATATTCAAAATCAATGAAGTTTTGTGTCTGATTATTGAGATGCTCGATTCTTTCCCTGACAACATGTCAAACACCTCACATTATTGAGTCTTACACTCCTGTCGTACTCCTACCTGAGCAGTAGAAGATATTCAAGTTGTTTATCAAGATCTGAAGTACTCATCTCTAATAACATACATTGATACTTCTTGAAGATGCATATTTTATTGTATTCGACTATCATCACTTGACTTTGAGATATAGATCCGTTGTGTATTTCTCATATCTAAAATTTATATAGACATTTCTATGACATGGATCTATAGTGTACTTGAATGGAATTCATGATTAGTTCATCATGCGCATGGGTATTCCCTCCTCAGAGAGATTATTATTGTTTTGCAGATATTGACCTTCGGAACTCTGGTCCTAGGCTCACTCAACTCCATGCCTTCTCACTGGTAAAGATATTGTAATGTATTTCGGCCATTAGTTTCTATTCTTACCTCACACATTAGGGGGCATCTTCTATAGACCTAAAATTCTTTACCTATGCATACATGGCGTTGGCCTTTCTACTTGCACATTTTCTAAACTACTGTTGAGGATGTCTCTTTAAAAAAACATTTTTTGAGCTTGTGCGCACCTTGCTACACTACTTCCTACATACATACACTAGTTTAATACTATAAAGAAGAATCCATATGCTAGATCCATAATAAACAACCCGCGTTGACCTCCAAAAGTTGCAAAAAATAAAAATTTGCAAGGAATTCGGTGGATTTTATGGGCTATCGAGGGTTTGCCAACCAATTCACCCATTGTATCCCATCCCCAAACCGAATAACTATCATTTTTTCATATAAAAGGAGGTCTTGGGGTCCAATTCCATCATCAAGCATTATACTAGAGAAACTTTGCCAAAATCCCTTCCCCTTTTTGCCCAAGCTTTGCATCCCTTTCTGAGATTTGGCCTCAACATTCCCCCTCCATCCCTCCTCCTATACAATCTATCCCTTACTTCCCAAGAATATTAGTTGATTGTGAGAGGTATTACATGAATGATGCACTTGGAACAGTAGTAAGAGGATCTCGAACCTATTTCGTAGAGCGTTAGCCGTCAAAGGTTGTAACTTTTAATCTTCATAATGAATAAAATAATTTTTTTCTTGTCCCAAACATTATGTGTTTATTCTTTTCATATGATTTATGCATAATGGTTTATATCCAACCCTAATCTTGATTATTAGAGATAAAACGTTTGTATACTTGATGTTTAAATTGTTTGTAGGTTAGCTTTGGTAGGAGACCAGCAGTCCAAGAAACTACAAAGGAGAAGGAGGTCTACACCAACCGAAATGGCCTAAGATACACCCTCTTTTCTTTCTCTTATCTTTTAAGGTCATATTGTTTGGGGTAGTTTATATTAGGATTTTCTTTTAAGGGAGATAAATTCTCTCCCTATACATCGACCCAGTATAGTAATAGGGGGATTTCCCTCACTAGAAAACCCTAACTTGCAATAATCATAACTATGTACCTGTAATGAATAAAAATATGAAAATACTTCAAAATGTTCTTCACTATCTTCTCTGCAATTCCTCTAGGTTTCACTACTTGGAACCTCCCAGAAAAATGAGTTATAGAAAAAATGACATACCTTTCTAAATTATGGCATATTCTAAAGAGAGAACTTGTAGAGCATGCCCTACACAAAATATTTGTTGTATGCATCTTAGAAAGAATCATCAAAAGAATTTATCCTCCCTTGAATTTCATCCTTATTTATTTCACCTTCCCTCTAAAATTTTCCTTAGATCTCCTTTGGATACCTCAGTCACTTGTAGATATTCAATATGCTAAATGAATACTAAAGGGAGTACCTTTCTCTCTTATTTATACTCTCCAAGTGGCTTTGTATAGAAGAATACACTTAACCACTTTTTCCACTTAACCACTTTGTCCACTTAGACACTTTGTCCACTTAACCAAATTTGTCCACTTAGCCACTTTGTCCACTTAACCACTTTATCCACAAATAGTAAACTCTCCAATTCTAGTTTCAACTAATTTATTTTTAATTGGTTTCTTGTTGCAACCACTTTAACCCATGAATAAGCACTTTGATTGTTTAACTTATTATAGGATCTTCTAGAATAAATTGACTTATTTGACCTTTTAGTATCTTCTAGATAACTCATGAGGGGTATCCAACTTCACTTGGCCATAACTCTCTAACTATGAGGAGTTATGTGGAATTCCACATATCATCAGAAATGGGATGGTATATATTATCTATAGAGAATAGTATTACCTGTAAATTCACTAATGTTCATGCCTTTATACCTCAAACATAATATGGTCCCTTACTCATTCCTTTGTGCTACAAGAATTCACTACCAGAATTCTCCAAGGGTTGACATCAATCTATAGTACCACTCTCCAAGGGTGTACATCAATGAAAACAAAAAATCTAGACCAATTGTGCATCAAACTAATCCAACTATCTCGCAACTGTTACAATTGTTGCTCCTCAGACAACTAAGTGAGTAAGAGTGTGCAAATGAGGTGGTTTATTACCTCTATTTATACTATCATTTCCAAGTGAATTTTCATCTGGGGCCGACTTCTTTTAGATCGTTCTAATACTTTATTATTAATATATTTTTGCGCACTTCACTTATAGGATATTTCCACATATTTTTAATTGTTCTCTTTCTTCCAAAATTTTCTATTCTAAGAAAAAAGGTTATACTAGAGATCAATACCTCCCACATCTACCAAAAAATCAACAATATTTTGTTTCCCCAACATCCTCTATATCATGGTATTCATGACATGATCGATGACTTCTAATTGGCCATTGTATTGAGGATAATAGGGTGTCAAGTTCTCATGGTGAACACCCAATCTAGCAGCTAATTCAGTAATAATATTGTTGCGAAAATGAGACCCATGGTGTGTCACTAAGTTCTTAGGAAAACAAAACCTAGTGATAATGTGATTGAACACGAATAGAGAAACAATGGTGTCATTTTTAGAAATGGTAGGCAAGACCTCGTCCCACTTGGTGAATTAGTCAACATCTACAATGATGTATCCATGGCCATTAGTCGAGGTTGGTTTACATGTCATAAAATCAATCCTTCATTTGGAAAAGAGATAGATGCTCACAATAGGATGAAGTGGAGGAGGGTGAGTACTCATATTATGGGTGAATATTTTATAATAATGACACTTTTGAACAACATGTATATAATTTTTGAAGATTGTGCAACAAAAGTATCTAGTGTGCAAAATCTTATAGGGAGTGGCCTACCTAGAATGATGAGTTCCACGTGCTCTAGCATGAGAGTCATTCAAACCTTTCTTAGTTTCCTCATGGAAAAGGAAATTACATAGAATAAAATTAACCCCTCAGTTATAAATGGTGTCATAAATGATGGTGATGTGTCTAGGCTAGTGTCATTCATGTTGATGTGCATCCTTGGAAATCTAAGGAAATAACAATTGGGTATAGATATATACCAAGATGTATCCATACCAAGGATTGGAAAAGTAAATAAGGAATAAAAACTCATCCAAAAATGAGTCATTAACCATAGTTTTGACATCAACTCTGGGAATACCATACATCAGTTATATGAATTCCAAAGATTTCTTAGACTTGGAAGAAGAAAAATCCAGGTAAAAATCTTGGAGGATAACAATCCAATGTGATAATTAATTTCCCCCAATGATCTCTTGTCTTAAAATGTGTTGCATTGGGTTGGAATCAGAAATAGCATTGGTCTTCAACATGAGGATATAATGTCACAAATTTTGGACAACATGCACTGCTGCCAAGGCCAACTTCTTGAAGTAAGAGTATCAAAGCTCGATACTAGCAAGTCCTTTCCTACGATAATAGATGATGTGGTATTCCTTATGATCCATATTGGATCATTGTATTATTTTTCATCTATATTGATGCTTGCAGAGTGGAAAAAATTGGAGGAATAAACTTGTGAGGTCATTTTAGTAGAACGTACAACCTTGGAAAATTGGGGTCTAAAAGCTTCAAGTTCCATTTTGAGGCATCAAATGGAAATTTTTGGGGTAAAACATTTCCTATCATAGCTCTGACTTAGTGATTCTATTCTACACATTGAGACCTTTCTAGTGATGCAAATATTTCTTCAATCAAAACTTATATGCAAACATTATGGCTCCCACAAGTTGACCTAGTGCCTTGAAAACCATGGTACAAGAGGATGCCACATCAAACCCTGTTACTCATGCATATGGTGATATCCACATATATAATTTCAATAAAATTTTATAAGGTCCAAAACACTATCGCAATTGAGGATTGAGAAATTTATAATGCTAACCCTAGATGGCTATCGAGCTAGGTTAAATATTATGCCAATAGAAGGATAAGGGTTTCCATTCTATGTCATTGTATTTTGTTCCATAACATATCAGAGAAACTAGAGTAGAGCATAATCACATCCAGTCTTGGTTTTCTTCTGTAAGGTTTTCCCAAAGAAAAAAAATATTTTATTTTGTGGATGGTGTGTGATTATATTTTACTATTCTCTATTCTCTATTTTTTTCATTTTTTCTATTTCATTCATAAGAAAAAAATTAGTAACTAAAGTTTCTAGAATCTGAAGAAATTTAAGCTCCATAGTGTAGATTTTAGTTTTATTTATTAGATATGTTGTGAAGAATTGTTTGAGTGGAATATCCATGGTAGTTTATAGATCATTTGTGCATAATATTCTTAGATTATTACCATTCCAACGGGGAATTCAAAGACTACGAGATAGAGAAGGAAGTCCCAACCACAATCAAGAGTGAACAACAAGGGATTCAACATAAAAGATTCCATGGGAAGTGTTAAAACTAGATTTTTGTTGGGAGAGTATAGATTGGATTTCAAGATGCACAAAGGGTGTCTCAATCATTTGAATGGAATGGAGTTGGGAAATAATTCCATAATGACCTTTTTTTAGTAGATTTTTCATGCCATGGGAACTAATGGTCCGAGAGACTAGTGTGATTCCATGGAACTTATGCTATTTTCATTTGTGAATTGCATGGTTATGTCCTTAGAAACTGTGTTGATGGGGCCAACAATGCATATCTATTCATGATTAATCACAATTTCACAACTCCCCATGCCAATAGATAACATATGATATTGTAGGTGGTACTAACCAATTGTAGGCACAACTTTTAACAATTCCCGCCACATTTCATGGAACCTCCATTGACAATGATGATTTGGAAATTGTTTACTATATGGATATAACAATTGATTTATCGGGAAATGCAGTGATAAGGGTATTGTCAATGGTAAAAAAAGCACAAAATCTTTCATATTGTAAGAGGTTATGAGCCCACACCTCCTTCATTCAATTTAAATGTTGGAAGGAAACATAGCTGCTAGGATATTGAGATTGCTGAGGAATTTCTTCTAGGGTTACTAGCAGAAGCAGCTTCCAAGACACTGCCACTAGGGTTACTAGTAGGAGAAGTTGCAGAAACCCTAATCCTCTTGTTGAGGAACCTTAATTGAAGGGATTGACCTAATCTCCAGAAAAATTAGTGCACCCTATCCTAGCTCATCTCCTAGTACTCTCAGGAAGCCAAGACGTCAAGTTTGAGTTTATGGTCAAATCTAGGGTTTGACCAAGTCAATGTAGCCATGAATTATTATTAGAAGTCAAAGAAAAAGTTATATGGAGCCTCTAAATTCAGAGAATGGAAGACAAGGATTGGCCTCATCCTTGACAATAATAAAGTGTTGGATATCGTAAAGGAAAAGATCGTGAAGCCAAAGTTTGAAGAAGGAAAAGTAGAAGGAACTAAAGAACGTTGTAGCTATGGAGAAATTCAAAGATAGTGATATCAATGTTATGATTGTCACAATGGAATCTATAATAGACCACTTTATACCCTACATCTCCCATATTGACTCATCAAAGAAGATGTACAATGCCCTAACAAATCTCTTCTCGGTCAAAAACATTGGACAAGTAATGAGTCTGATGAATGAGCTCTGTGACATGAAGATGAATGATGATGATAGCATAAAATCATAATTTGTGTGAGTCTTTCAGTTAAGATATCAACTACAAGTTATTAAGGATATCATTTCAGAGAAGGAGTTGGTAAACATAGTACTCAATGGTCTTCCCAAGACGTGGGATGCATTTGTCGCAAGAATGAACACAAGAAAGGAGTATCTGACATTAGAATAAATTTGGACTTGATGTGCTCAAGAAGAATCAAGGATCAGTGCAAAAGAGAAACCCCAAAAGAAGTACAATGATCAAGCCTTCACAAAAAGATTCAAGAACTTCAGGAACAAAAGGAAGTTTGGTTCAAGGAGGAAGCCAAATCAAGAGAAAGACATTTGACAAGTACAATGCTTCAACTGTCGAAAGTATGGTCACTACAAGAATCATTGTTCTGAGCTAAAGAAAATGAAGGAGAAACACGAAGCATCAATTTTCGAAGAAAAGGAACCTACAAAGAAGATCAAGTAGGATGGAAGAGACTTCTTCTTTGAAAGGTAACAAAACTCTTCTTATTTCTTGTACATATCTTGTTTGCATCATCTCTATACATATCTTGTATATCTATATCTTGGAAGATAATGTGTTCCAAGAAGAACTATACCTATGGAAGAACAACAAGATAAGAATGGATATCATTATATAATACACATGAAAAGATGAAATACAAATCATGTAGAATCTATTGCAAGATAAGCCGAATCAATCATGAAGAGACTTAGAGGAAGCAAAGACAGAAAGAAGTTAGCAATCAAGAGGAAATTGGAAAAAGAATTATGATGTTTTGTAGAAGACAACAAGATGGAAGCGTGGACTCTATTAGACAAGAGAGCCAATTATATACCACATAAGACAATAAGTATGCATATGGAATCATGGACTCTATTAGATGGAGGGAGTTGATTATATGCACTCATACATGAAGCAAGGATTAGGAGGGAGATAATCCTATGATCCATTGAAGATGATGAAGTATATATCCATGGTAGTAACAATGAAAGATAGTACGTGCTTAGTTCAACCTCAGAAGAAATATTCTTCGAAGAGAATATTTAAAGTATCCTTGGTTGTCCATCTAGATCTGTGATCCTATGATGAAAGGAAGAAGTGGAATCTCTCAGGAATGTAATCTATAAGAAAATCCATTTATCCAAGAGCTAAAGGAAAACATGAAGAAGAACATGAAGATTCCAAGAAAGAAAGAGAAACTAGAATAACCAATTATTGTATCAAGAATCACAAGATTACCATCCTGATATGAACTCACTAAAAACAATCAAGAAGAAGAACTGAAAGTCACGATAAAGAAAAGTGTAAGGAAGAATTATGAATGAAAGCATTGCGATTTCTAGAACTAGATTTTATCCTAGATGGAGGGAGAAGACTATCATGATTATTTGTTCCAGTAAACAAAAATTATCCCTACATGAGTCATTATATCATCTGAAACATCCATAAGTTGGAGTTCTACATTAGATTAATGCAAAGAATATTGTCTAGATAAATTGAATAAAGAGCATATGAAGAAGCAATATCAAGACTTTGAGGCATACCAGAAAGAGACCCTTGTATGCATATAGAAGAAGATAACTTGATGGAGAACCTCCAGTGCAAATAAGAAGTGTGGTGAATATTTACTATAACATCAAGATGATTACTCAATAGATCAGATCTCATGATGACAGAAGAAGTGCCACATGGATATGTTCCAATTTTCCAACAATGATATACTCTATTGATCAGAATTACATGAAGCCTTCAGGGAAAAGAATTGTTCCAGACCAAAGTACATTTGAAATCAAGCATTACATTATCTGTGATGAATTCCAGAAAGGAGAAAGTGGTTCTCCAATACATATCTCCACAGATGAGCAGATAAGCAGACATTTTGGTAAATCTTCTATCCAAGATGAAAGAGTTTTCATACTCAAGATGGAGTTTGTGGAGAAGAATTCCTTATTGAAAAAGGAAGAGATGACTCCCAGGTTGAGAGGGAGCACTGAAAATATTATTGAGGACATTCATTTTCAAGATTGAGATTTATGACAAACATCAATTTCCCATTGTCATTAACATGGGTAATGGTCCAGATTGTTGATGTATCATAGATAGTGAATTCCCATTGTGGTTAACATGGGGAGTGGTCTAGGGCATTCTCTCTTCTTGATGGTTACTCAAGAAGACTGGTCCACCTTGTCGGACAATGACTTCTCATTGTGGTTAACATGAGGAATGGTCCATTTTGGAGGTTGATATCGAACACTCTTTTCCTCTTGTGGTTAACAGAGGAACTGGTCCAAACAGGATTTCCTTAGGGTTTATACATTCTCTCTAGGGTGAAATTTGATTAGTGTAGGAGGAATGGCCCAGGGTGGGGAATGGTCCAGGTTTAACAATAAAGGACATGCATTCCTTAGGGTTTATACATTCTCTCCATGGTGCACTTTGATTAGTGTAGGAAGAATGGTCCAGGGTGGGGAATGGTCCAGGTTCAAAAGACGGGACAAATATTCTTCCTTTCTTGAGAATAATAGTCCAGATATCTCATTGTTCTACTCCGAGGGAAAATATTGTTTCATATATCATAGACATGAGTGAAATATTGGCCCAGATGATTCATTTTATATCATAACATTGTTTCTATGTAGGTTGATATCAAATGATTGTTATGAAGATTGTTTGACAATAGATGTATATTATTGTGGTGGATTTGTTCCACTATTCGTGACTATACATTACTGATAAAGTAATTTCTTGCTACTTGGTGTGGTAGTGTACCATTGGATTGTAGTTATGTACTACTATAGATAGACACAGTTGTGTTCTATTTTGCTCTGATTTCCTTGAAGACTATCAAGCAGTTTATTGGAAATAATTATCAGCCAGATGAATGATGAACAAAGATTTTCCAGACAAAAAATGGTTCAAAACATTTACTCTTCTATATTAGAATAATGTCTCTTGTATCCCTCTGTGGAGTGAGCATCATGTCTAATTACTCAGATACAGTATGGTTTCGAGAGATGGTGTAGTTGATGATGATGATGGTGTTCATGATCTAGTCTATATAAATATGTTGATGCTATTGGGTGAATGGTATTTTTTGTGCTCAAAGACCATTACCTGTAATACCTCCCTAGCTAGGAGGGAGTGTTGATATTATGGTAGTTGTGGGAAGTATTTACCTCCACGTGTAAACCTAACAAGGATAGAATACTCCGGGAAGCAAGAACAAACCCTAATGAGTTGGCTAATAACCCTAGAAAACTTGTCAGTTAAAGAAGATAATTTATATTTGGTTATTAGCCTCCAAGAGAAGAAGTCGGCCAGAAATAATATTATATACTGAACAAAAAGATACCCATAATGAGAAGTTGGTCCTGGCAGTTAGCTAGAATTCATATAAATATAGGAAGCTAGTTCTCATTCTGACAGGCAGTCTCAGAATTGGAGTGCCTAGTCTTGTGTGCATTGCAGTGCCCAGTCTTGTGCGCGGGTTTGGAGGACAACTGTTGTTGCAGCTGCTGCAACTAGAAGTTACACTTGGACTATATCTTGGCTAGGGTTTGGAACATATGATTAGCTCTTGTTGGTGCGTTATCCTTGTGGAAAGGTGTGCTACCCTTTCTTTGGATATCTAGCCTAGGGTTTGCTTTCGGAGTGATTCTCTGTCAAGGTTAAGGTGGTCGAAGGGTGGCTTCGGCCTATGGTTGGGTGACAAGGGTATTGTGAATGGTAAAACGAGCACACAATCTTTCATATTCTAATAGTGCTTTGACATGGGAAACATCAATATCCTATTTGAAACATCAATATCTTTCTTTACACTTGTGCCCTCGAAAAATAATTTTCATCAGAATTATAACAATGACCCTTGAGTTGGCGTCCATCCATTTTTTCTTCAGTTAATTTTTGGATATTGAGAGGCGTGGCCTAAGGGGAAAGATTGATGGGTCTAGGGAGAGGAATAAAAGAGGGTTTTATGCTATGTGAAGAGATGACCTATTGTACATCCTTGTTGTGTTTAGTAGCTTCCAACCAAGTCTGGGGGTGATCCAGTAGGACCTGGGCTCATATTTCATCCTTTAGGCCATCGATAAAGCATTCCCTGAAGAAGGCATATCACATGCCCTCCATTCTAAATGTCAAGTGCTCAAAGGCATCTATAAAGCATTCCATTGTGCGAGACTATTTCAACTTGGTTAAATGGTACAAATGTTGTGTACCAGTGTCAACGCATTCATAAAGCTTGACCACAAACTGTGTCCAAGAAACATACCCTTGGCATGAAATTTTATTCCATTTTCACCATTTCCAGTGTTCAAGATCCAGTTAGAGGACATTGTAACAAATTTTGACCAATTCATCAGTGATGCCATGCAATAATAAATAATGTTCCAATTGAGTGACACATCCCATGGCATCTCATCTATCAAATTTGTTCACCTAAACATTGGGAAGACGTGGGTCATGATGAAGGTGATGGGAATGAGGGGTTTTTATATGGGAATAGTCGATGTCTTATTGATAGGAGGGTTGCTCAAATGAGAAGGGGTTGAGGGATCAACTCAACAATTTTTCAAGTGTGTCTTTGATGGTGGCATATTGGTCCTTGAGAGTATCAACGGAGGCATTGAGGGAGCTAATATTGAAATTGATGTCTGTGATGTCCTTCTTGTTATGGTTATTGTCTGTAATCAAGGTAGTTAGTTATTAGTTGTGGGTGAGAGACATTTGTGACTAGGTAAAAATGGGTAGGCGGTTCCACATAGAAAAAGGATTGTAGATGATGGGTATCATTGTATATAGGGTGAAAAGAGGAAGCCAATGGGATTGGTGGAAAATAAGGGTGTTAGGAAGGGTGGGTGGGTTCATGGAAAAAAACATTCTTAGAAGATATAGGTAACATGGACTTTCTTTTTACTCTTGCAGAGTTATACTCGAGTAGAGTTATACTCCATCCTAAAGAATACTACAATGGAAAATGCCCAAATTGTTAATAGGGAAAATTGTGTAGGAATTTTGCAACCATGGTGTAGAAGGAAGTGTTGTGCAGTAAAATATCCCTTCTATTCATATTTTGTTATGTTTTGTTCCCAAGGGTTAGGGTTTTCATGGTTCTTACAAACAAGGGTTTTCCCTATGTTATAGCTCTTTGATATATGTCTGGGGTTGAAAGTAGTACTTAGCCCAATATCTCAGGGTTCTGACTAAGGAGGATCGATCATACCCTTAATCGTACTATCAGATTATCGAGGTAATAAAGAGTATCTTCTCGATTGTTTCTCTAGGTCATTGTACTAGTCAACCGATCGATTGGTTGATCTAGAGATGGTTTCATGAGACCTATTGGACTCTCGATATACCTAACAGTACATGGGAGAGATGACCATGTACAAATTATGTCTATGTGGAACTACTCAAAGGGGTAATAATAGTGTTTAAAAAGGTTTCCACCAAGGTGAATCCTTTATTTTGAATAACACAATGTATGTATTTATTGCATGTAGTCTTCTTGAGCCATAGTTTTACCTATTAAATGACACATATATGTTCTTTAAAGACATCAGGAGTACATATCTCTACCCTGGAAAAGAAAATTCCCACAATTTCTATAGAGGAAAGTGATTAGATATCACTTGTAAGGTACCAAGTGTATTATACTAGGAATAAAAGGAGATATTACAACCTATACTAGGAGAACAAAAACATATAAAGAATAACAACACCAACAATGATACATTTATTAATATAAATCTAATTTCACTTGCCTCTTTGAGGGGAAAACCTCGAGGAGAGCAGAGCTAATTTATACCTTCTCATGTCTTCTACTCTTATTTATACTAATTCTCGCTTGTAAAGAACATTATAGGGGAAGATATTTCTAAAAGTGGAGGCTTTTGTTAAGTCTTCTCACAATAAACTTGTTCACATTATCAACTAGACCTTATTTACTAAAGGAAACCTCTATTACATGAAAAATATATTATTCTACCTATATGAGGGGTTAGTGAGGTCAACTCCTTAACAATGATGTTCATGTTTTTGTAACGTCCTCCTCATTACGAAAACGACTTTTTAACAGGTGATTTTTTTTTTTTTTTTGTGTTTAAGGTGTGAGCGCGTGTGTAGAAGTAACAAACACACTTGACTCTACGTCGCCACCTGACAACCCACAAGACACAACCACGATTTTCACCACAAGAATACTGAAGGCACACGATGAGTAACTGTAAGCAATAAATGACCATAGACACAAGGTGCACAACACAAACGTTTAACGACATACTGGGTTATGAACAGTACAAACACAGAGGGAAGAATCCATAGTAGTAGATCTTACTATTTCTGCATAGGAAAGCAGGGCATTTAATCTTAGTTCTCTTCTCCGGAGAGAGAGAAGGTCAGATAGGCTCCTGGCCAACTACTTAGGCAGAAACTAGTAATCTCCATCAGGTGTGTCGCAAGAGTGGAAACCCTGCCTTTAAAGGGCCCGAGACTCTTGATACGACACTGGATTCTTTACACGAAAAAATCACACACAGAGATAAATCTTCTAAGGCTACCTGGGGGTGTCTACATCTTGCCCGACACAAGCAGACCATGCAAGAAAACAACCAGGTACTACAAACTCAAGGACAACCACAACCTCTCAGGAGACACAAGTCAGACAGACCTTGACAATGACCGACTGACATTAATAAAAAGCATTGTCTATGACTCCATGATGGTTAATTACAAACCAAATTCCCCTTTGAAGTTCCAAAAATCGACGTGTTACCAATCCACCCTTTGGAAATAATGTAAATTTAATTGATGGTGGGTCCTCATTTACTAACTCTTAACAACTGATTGTGTCATTTAATGACATTACATGATATGTTTTAATAATTCAACAACCTCCACAACCTTATCATAGATAATTACCCAATTATACTATTGAAAGAAAAATAACTCCATAATTAATTTATCGTCTTAACATCTTATGTTTCCTACCTCCTAAAATTTTAATAACAAGCCATAACCACAATCTCAACAACAAAATCAACCTTCAAGTATTGTTTATAACCTCTGAGTCCAAGGGGTTTTATTAATCAACAACTCTCATCTTCCTTACTAAATTATCATTTCATTAGTAATTTATCGTTTACATTACTAAATTATCCTTTCCTTTTTCCTTCTCCTTACTAAGTCATCTTCTAGATAATAAATTAGTAAACTACATTACATTATGCACATTACTAAATTACTAAATTGTCATTTACCATAGTAAATTATCCTTTACTAAATTATTCTTTTCCTTTTTTCTTTTCCTGACTAAGTTATCTTCTAGCTAGAAATTTATCATTACCTTCAACTTACAGGTCTTACCCTACCAACTTTACTTATTTAGCAAGTCCCTAACTTAGCCAGTTATAAATCAAGTGGAGAACTAAGGAAATACAATCCAGCTGCCAAATCGCATGTGCTCAAGTTTAGCATTCTGTTTAACTGCCATAAAAACTAATATAGAACTTCCCTATTGCAATATTCGATATTACAGATATATTATAATACAATCAACCATAAATAGTCAATAATAATCATCTGTCAGTCTCCTATTCCCGAGGTAAAATGTGGGTAAAATAAAATATAATTTTAACTATTTAAGCAATTCCAGCGATGCTGCCAGTCCTATAACCATTTTATTTTTATAAATTAAGCTAATCCAAACCGCAGTTAAAGGCATAGGAATCTGCAACTTTCCATTTCTCATGACTGTAACTCGCTGCCCCTTCTGGATGCACTCAAACTGTACATGCACTTCAATAACCAATCCGCCACTTTTCATTTGCATCTCCCTTGACTGGAGACTATTATGCCTACAACAATGAACTTTTAACCACCATAAACCGTTCTTACCTGAGTTCATAACAAAAATTTAATCCACCTTGCGCTATTAAACCATATATACCTTTCCTGACATCACTGGCGCTGTTCTAAAATAGATCAAATAATTTAATATACAACTGAGGTTTGCATCGTTCTAGAACAGTCAACCCAACAGTAAGATTTGCATTGCCTCATTAAATAACCACACCTGTATAAAACTAATACAGCTCATAGAACCCTCCTTCCTTACACCTGTTCCTATAATTAAGGCGTTGTTTTAACACCGAAAAAGCTATTCAACAATGCCAAGAATCTGTTTATCAAATAAAGAAAACGATGTATCTTTTGTACAAAGTTACTTATGCCAAAACAAGGGCATATATAAGAATCTTGCTATCCAACAATCGACAACACAACCAATATCCAGTCCCAATTGTCAGCGATGCATAGCATATCAATTTTCCCTTTAGAATGAGAACAATATGAACGACTAAGTGAAAATCCTGAGAAAATCATCTAAATAATAATAAAAAGGAGTAAAAACCTCAGCAAATAAAGGTCTAAGGGTTTAAAGAAATATTAACGGTGCAAACTTTTATATTAGGCCAGCGCAGCTAGTAAGGAGAGCCAGTAGGGTTTGAAACTGTTCAACGAAAATAATATCCACAAGAAAAAATAAACCAATGGTTGAAGGATCCCCGAAAAGCGAAATATCATACATAAACCTATGGTATTTTATAGTCGTCACAGAGAAAGAACAGATCTACGGAGTTTATTACATCGACGGAAGTCGAACTCGTGACCTTACGTCTTTTGCAACCCTGAAGACTACCACTAGATAGACTTCACGATTGGATATTATTAAAGATTTAAGAAGTAAGGGGAAAAATAGAGATAAAACACAGGGCCTTCACAAATAACTTCAAGATGCACATAAAGAATCGTCAGAACAAGGTAAATTCGTAGTTTAATATGTAGAGCTTACAATGGAGAAAACAGAGTTCAGGTGGATGGGAAAGAATGGGTGTATCCTCCACCATATCGCACAGGAAACATAAAAACAGAGTAGATGTAAATACTACCAACACGCTCTCCCTTATTAACACAAACACATTGAATATTACTGGAAAAAAAAACCGCAGGGAAAATGAATTATAAAAACGTAGAGAATAACACTCTGAATTGATAACCAGACAGCAGCACAAAATCCCATCTCCATGTTTAAGTTCAAGCATGAGGTCAACACCGACAATTTTGAAATGTAGGGTACGGTAAGGGAAATGCATAGATCCAAGGGGGGTCACAGAAATCAATCAACAATCATTCAGCCAATCTATATAAACTCAGTCATGAAACTAAAAATCTATTTACCCATTTAAAACACATGCAGATCTAACCATATATCCAATGCCTTCTACTCTACCAGAAATATAATCATATCGTTACCTTTCGCCCACTTCGTATGACGTCACGTGCTCCATGCCGCTACCGCTCGTCGACCGTAGAGACTACACCGGTACCTCCCAGCCAATCGCTAGGGGTACTCTGCTTCCCCCTTAGCCCCCCGAGCCACAAAGGGGCCACACAAATCCAGAAGGTATGCCTAGCTTCCCATCTCGCCTCTGAGGCTGAGCTACCACTCCAATATCAGCTGAGAAAATACCAACTCCTCAAAAGCAATCAGTCCAGTCCAAATCCGGCAGCATAACAATACCTAACAACCCCCCCTCCTCCATCTTCCTCATCTACCTTTCTTTTATAGACTTTTGAGACCCACCCTTGCCCTAAATCACATTTAATTTAAGTTTTAAAGGAAACCCTCTAAAAATTCTCTATCTTACAAGTGTCACTCATCCCCCATGTTTCTTGAAAACTTATTTTCTTTAACTTAATAATTGTCTATGTTTCATGTATTACTTAATTTCCCTATTTTTATTAATCCCCTCTTTTTTTTTTTAACCAAAAAGGTAAATGCGCTAATTAATCTTTTCATTTTATTTTTAAATTCATAACTCTTTATACTCCCGCCTTTAAATAATTTTATTACTTATTCATTGTCTATGTTTCCTTTATCACTTTGTCTCCCTATTTTTATTAATCCCTTCTTCCTTCTTTTTTTTAAAACCAAAAAGGTAATGCGCTAATTAATCTTTTCAATTATTATTTATTTAGCATCTTTTTTTCTTCCACAAGTTAGGAGTTAATTTCTTCTTTGTAAAATTTTAAAACTATTAGATTTAATTTAAATCTTACCCTCGTCATCGCCCCAAGAATTTTATAAAGACCCAACTACTACTTAGGTGAGTTTTTGTTTAATTTTTTATTTTTATTCCAGTTTCTGTTCTTAAGGTTAGACTAAAAGTTTACCCTAAAAGTTTTAGACTTAGTACTTAGATTTTGAACTCAGCGACACTGGGTTAGGGAAGTGGTTTAAGGATTTCTTAAGGCGTTATTTTCTTAGGGATATTTAGGTTTATTTCCTTCATCCACATCAATGCGATGTGCCCTTCAGGACGGACCAGGTGCTCCAAGGGTGCCACTTGCCTCGTTCGTTTCCTTTGCGCGACGTGCCCTTCAAGATGCACTACGTGCTCCAAGGGTGCCACTCGCTGCTTGTGTTTCTTTTGTGCAACGTGCCCTTCAGGATGCACCACGTGCTCTAAGGGTGCCACTCGCCAACTTGACTGATTGGTAGACATATATAACCCCTAGAGTGAACACTCTACCAGGTGAACTCATGGGAGACTAAGGGCTCTAAGGAGTAAGGCCCCCACCTTATTGTGCGCCCCTTAGAATCATCATGAGCGACTGTCACAGTCTTCCCTCATGACATCGTGGATCCTCTCGAACTAGGTAATCATTAACCTACAGTTCGAGCCACGGCAGGAGTGCTAGTAGGTTGTGGTAGCGCTGCTATCCACACCTCTCCCTCAACCTCTCTGGAAATCATGTGTGGCCCCTTTACTCCATATCTGAGTCTATTCGGCAAGCTATCGTCATCCTACATCATCAAAAATCATGTCATAAATGTCAACATTATATAATCAAATCAAATGAGATATCACAATGAATAAATCAACCCAATAGCACACTCCCTGACTCAATCCGGAGTCCAAGGGGGTTCCACGGATGCCTCTGCATCATCAAGGTCCAAAACCCTGCACACTCAATAAAACTGAGTCAATAGCACCTGTCTACATCAAATAGTAAAACCTCATGTCGTCTATCATAACACATCATAATCAAGTATAAATGTTTTAACATTAGAAAAGTCCAGATCACTTGCGAGCAAGTGTCCCCAAATAATAAGTTTTCTCAGTGCGCCAGAGCGGGATGTTATAGTTTTGATGGTTAGTCTTGAGTGTGTGTCATAAGTATTTAAGGTTTGACATTATAGTCATAGTCTGATACATTCACACATAATGTGTGGTTGGTTTCTCACCACACATGGTGTTAGTGAGGCTCTCTAAGGGTATCACACTCATGGTTAAGTGATATGAATAAATAACAAACTCATATATATATATATATATATATGCTAAGACTCATTCATACATAATAAATTTGAGAGAAATATATCATTATTTATATTATCTTAAGGGGTACTTATCATAACTGTACATATCATGTGAATAATTTTATCTTTCTTATGTGTTAGTATTATTCTTTAGGTCTCAATGTGTTTATCACAATAGGCCTAAAATTGTATATCACACCATTAGATTCCAATGGTAGAGGAAGTAGTTGGGACAATATTTTCGTTTACATTGTGAATCATCTTCTAGTGAAGTGAATCTAGAGTAATCAATGAAGTGGATTCCATGATTTACATTTTTTCCTATGAGTAATGACGAAACCACAACTTGTTTGCAAGTTTTCTATTTGACATAGAATATTGTCTCATTCTTGATTTAAAAACCTTCGAAATAGAGTTTTTAATTTTACCAACATTGATACTCTATATATTCAATACAATCCTAATATTCTCTTTGTAATGATCTTTAAATTCGTCACAAAATTCAAAAATCTAGAGGGATAAATAACAAAAGCTAATTTTTGAAGGCAACGACATAAGAGGGAGCCAATATTTAGAAATAGAGTTCATATTTATAATAGTACAAGTTTTTTGATTGTCATATATTCATATCCCCAAAAATCCTCCAAATATATATTCAATATTTTTCCCGTTAGAGAAGACACAAAAGAAGATTCAAAGTCCTAAAGAACCTTGATTTTCCATGAAGAAACTTAAAATATCAATATATAGTGTCTCCGAAGTGAAATTTGATGCTTTACTATCAAAATAGGTCTGCAATGTACCCCTAATTTACCAATTAAAAAACACATTATTAGGGTTATTAAAGTTTTCTTTCACCTTCAAAACTTTTGAAAACGATTCCTTAACTATAAATACAGAGTAATTATGCTAATTCCTTTATCTTTCACAATCTACACTTATCATTTTCTTGACAAAGGAGAAAAGTTATGTAAACACGAATA
Source organism: Picea engelmannii (assembly GCA_009831015.1). NCBI lineage: Eukaryota > Viridiplantae > Streptophyta > Pinopsida > Pinales > Pinaceae > Picea > Picea engelmannii. Next base: position 105,786 of record ML778024.1, on the reverse strand, counting down.
ACTCATTCCTATCCTCAAAAAGAGGGAGAAATAGTAGCTTAGTACCTAAACGGTTATATCCACCTTAGTAAATCCAGCCTACTCGCACAAGTATACCACAAGGCATACTATGGAATTTCATATATATACATACACCAACCCCTAGGATAAATGTATCGTTTAATACATGGGTCATATGTGGAATGTCTCTATTATACATAGTTATTTCCAACATGACACCAGTACATGCATGCATTAATTCTTAGAAAGGTTGTGACCATAAGGTTGGTAAAAGAGGTTTCATTTTCCTGTCGTTTTGACACTCCCATGATAACAAACCTTGGCACAAGGGCTAACGAATCTGAAAATTCAGAGTAAACCTTAACTAGATGACAAGGAAAGACTAAAACACCCTAAGCTGACTCTCATCGCACTCACCATAAATTGATAAGAGCTTTGCAGATGTAAGACTGTCATGACTTAAATAAATCTTTCCTGAGACATTTATTGTGTCATGAAACATACTTCCTTGAGTTATCAGTCAACCACCATGCCCATTATGTATTTTCCACCTCACTCTATTCACATGGCTAGGTACAATTCGTAACTATCACCATTAATATGCTCGATGAAGGGTTTTCTAAGACTCTTTGTTTCTTCTTCTCCCTTGTCTCTGTGTCTTTTGCAAAAGAACTACAATGCTAACCCTGTGATGTTAAGCTCAGTAGCATGGCCATAATCATGGAGTTGGTATCGTTATGGGTAGGAAGGAAACTAGGAGGCACCTACCAGTCAGATACTACCCTAGGCAAGGTAAGTAACTTCTCATTTATTTTTATCTGAACTCTCTATGATTCTAAAATGTCACAATATGCACCAGTCACCCTCTAATTCATCTTAGTTCTACTGGTCCTAATTTCCATGGTCTGAGATAGCATCTTATTGGTAGGTAGCATCAGGGATGATTTTAAGGATGGGAATTTATTTTAAAATGCAGAAACCTTGGCGAATCTTACTTATCCTTCATATGCCAACTATAAATGTTTGGCGATATTTTTGTAAAAATATTCAAATTTCTAAGGATTTTATATACTTTTTATAAAATTTTGGCAATTTTTAAGGTAAAATAATTTTATCCTATAGAATTTGGGCGAAACATTTTTAAAATTGCGAATCTTGTTTTTGGAAAAACCATGGAAAATTAGCCCATGAGCGAAATTTAGCCCCTAAAATCATCTATGGGTAGCATACTCGAAAATTCTTAGGGTTTTTTTGTGCCTCCACTTTTAATCTATGCATTAGATCCTAAAGATATTATACCTTGCGATAGACATTTTCTTTACAAAAATATTGTAGGAAGTATTGGAATGTAATAATGCTGAAAGGGACAAGAATGTCCAACAGTATAGGAGCTAGTTTTGTCATAAATAATGTCGGTCCTACTGTATCCTTGATTTTTTTCGTACTGTGTTATTAGTGTTTATGCAACTCGATATAGATACAAATTCTTGGCCTGAGTTTTTCATAGATTTTCACATATTTGGTATAATTCCTTGTTTGTTTTTGTTATTTGGTTGTATGCATCGTGGTTTTCTTGAACTTTATATTCTAGATAGGAAAGCTAGGATTTCTTCCATGTGATAGTAAGAGGGATACTCTTCATATATTTTTTATCTCTTTTCAAAGACATGTCCTTTATCTGCGATAATGAAGTGGTTTCCATTCTGTCTGTAATGCATAATTTACCTATGTTGTGTAAGCCTACAAGTTTGTTCCTTTGAGTTAAAAAAAAAAAAAAACATTTACGAATATATATAGAACTATGTACCTCTTCTTGAATCTTCTGAGTTTCCAATGTCCTAATTCCAAGAGTATACAGCTCAATACTTTCCATGATTTAATTTGTTTCAAAGGAGCACGACATATATTTTTAGAATTGTCCACTGTGTGTACATAGAGGTTTCTTTGCCTAAATATACGCCTTTAGTATCTGGCCTATAACCTTCCCATTTGTGTTCCACATAATTATACATTAAAGGGTTCAGATTGTAAGGCAAATCTCTGATTATATAATCAATTCCATCTTATTTATACCTCTGGTAACTTTATATAACATTCGCCTTAAGTTTTGTGTGCTTGAAAACAATTGTGTGCAACTTGTCTGAGTTTTCAATAAACAAATTAGTAAGTTTATGAAGTTATGATTTCGGGTTCCGTGACCCTGGCTGTAATTTTGAGCTGGAAAAAATAATGCCCCTATGGGATATGATTTAACCTGTGCAAATTTTATCATTCTGGAGTTCTGTGGTTAGCTTGTTAACTTTTACTTTATTATCGTAAAGAAAGGAATTTTAAGTATCCAGAACTTTGTACCTGATTGTGTTTTCCTTTATCATAAATCTATGGTTTTAACTAATTATGAGGACTATATCTCGTAAATCCTATATTTGATCTGGATTTATAACATCCCACTCCTTCACACACTAAGCAAACTTATTCTTTGAGAACACTTGCTCGCAAGTGATCAAGATTATTATACTATTAATTATTTGGTTTTGATTATGAGACGTTATGGGTTGATGACATGTTGTTTTGTTGCATGGACATAGATAGGTGCTATTGACTCGATTTTACTGAGTCTGTATGACTTTGTACCTCAAGTATGCATATGCATCGATGGAACCCCTTAGATTCTGGGTCAAGTCAGGGAGTCAACTATTAGGATTTTATTGTTTTATATGTGATATTAATGCATCTGATTAGATGATATTATTATGGATATATTTTTGACATGATTCGTTGATGATGCAGGCTAATGATAGCTAGTCGAACAGACTCACATATGCAGTAGATGGGTCACGCACGACTACCAGAGAATTTGAGGAAGAGGTGGGGACAATAGCCCTGCCATAGCCTACTATCACTCTCGTCGTGGCTTGAATTGTAGGTTAAACATCACTTAGTTTGAGAGGACCGACGATGTCATGAGGGTAGACTACGATAGTTGCTCATAATGATTCTAAGGGGCGTGCAATAATGAAGGGAATTTGTTCCTTAGAATCCCTTAGTCTCCCACAAGATCACCTAGCAGAGTATTGACTCCAAGGGTTTTTTATGTCTATCAAGTCAGTCAAGAGGCGAGTGGCACCCTTGGAGCACATGGTGCATCCTGTAGGGCATGTCGCGCAAGAAAAATGGAAAGAGGCGAGTGACACCATTGGAGAACATAGTGCGTCCTCAAGGGCATGTCGTGTTGTTTATTAATAAATTAATAAACCTATATGGGCTTAGGACAAATAACGTGATAAGAGAAAATTAAAACAATTTACCTAATAAAATGTCGACCAACTTTGAAAATTAAAATATAGGTCTAGGTAAAACTTGTTGTAAAAGAAAAACTAAGTTTGTAATAAAAAATAAAAATAAAATGATAATCATCATTAATTATGTTTAAAGAAGGGGGTGAGTAATTCTTTTAATTTATAAAAAAAAAATTGGGGGATAAAATTTGAAAAAAATGGGGAAATAATTGTTTTGTCAATTATACTAATTAAAATTTATTAATTAAAAAGTGAGAAGGGAAAAAATTAATTTTCTACACCTGCCAAATTGAGTTTTAAATAAAAATGGAAAGAGGGAAACCTAAAATAAATAGGAAGCTAAGAAAAAGCGGGAAACATAAAAAGAAAGGGGAAACCTAAGGAAAAAAAGATGAAAGTCTAACTTAGTGAGGTATCCAGCATTTAAGAACTTTCTAAATTAAACTCAACTAGTAAATTAATAAGTGGGGAAAGTCATTAAAACTTGTAAGGAATATGGGGACACCTAGGAGCAATTCTAGGAATGATTTAAGGTGGGTGAGGGAAATAGTGGTATTTAATTAATTAATGAAATTAATTTATGGAGGAATGAAGGGGATGGGTGACACATGTACAAGGAGCATTTTTATAAATTAAATTATTAAACATTAAATTAAATGGGATTTGGGGAAATTAAGGGACTTTGAAACTCTATATAATGGAGGGAGGAGAAGGATGAAGGGGATCTTATGTCATGCATAACGTTACATTGTAGAATATCATACTTCATTGACTTAGCTTGTGGGAGTTGCAATACCCAGATCGTTGAGGAGTGGTAGCTCCACCTTGCGAGGTGAGCTGGGAGCTAGTTGATTCTTTATTTATTGTGTGTGGCCCCTTTGTGGTTCAAGAGGCTAGGGGGAAGAAGAGTAACCCTAGAGTTGGTTGGGAGGTAGCGGTGAAGTCTTATCGGTTGGAAAGTGGGAGCTGCATGGGGCATGTGAGACCTCAACTCAGAGCGAGAAACTTGGGCTACGATGCGCTTCCTTTATTTCTGCATGGTAGATTGTTAGTGTGATTTATGATTTTAGCTATGTATGTTTAATTGAGTAAGGAAAATGATTTTCTTAGCATTCTAGTTGATGACCTAATTTTTCCCCATAGCCTTTAACTCATTGTTGATTGATTCCCTCAGCCTTCGATCCCTATTTGTCTTGATTGTCCTATGGTTTATTGATTTGTGATGATTGTGGCTATTTTTTCCTTCATTCTTAGCTCATCAGTCCAGGCCTAAGAAGTCGGCCATGATCCTAATCTATGGTTTTCGTTGCGACATTAATAGACCTAAGGATATAAACACCCTACCTTTTTGTGCGTGGATGATGAGTGAAGGATGTTCCTGTTAGCGAGTTTTAAATGAGTGATCCATTCCAGTGATTTTTATTCCATCATTTTTACCCGAGAACTTTAGGGTTAATAGATGTATTTTAAAGGATAAAGAATCCCCTTTGAGTGAATAGACATCATTGGTATGATTGTGTTTTTGAGGTAGTTTGTTGGCTACATTCTTAACCTTTATATGATAGCGATTTGAGAAATGGCCGTGTTTTTAACATTTTTATAGAACTACGATTTACCATTTCAGGATGTGAATTTGTTATGTTCTGGATGGGGATTTAATGAAACAACTTGCTAAGTCTATTGTATCGATCGATCCATATGTACCAAGTCTTATTAACATACTTAAACACTACGAATTTTCCTAATTATCACTTTGCGTCATGACCTGTTCCATCCGCATTACAACGTCCTTCCTTTACCATATCTTCAGGTAATAGTGCCTTGTTTTTTTTTACCAAGAGACAGTCTTTAGTATAATATATTTAAACAACCTTCTTACATTGACTAATGACCATGACTTTCTAGTTTGAATAATCACTATTTTTATATTACTTCTACAAAAACGATTTTATCCCTTATGGTATGACCACATTTTACTTGATAATTGTAATTCGTCCAAGCAGAAGCCACTTGATTGTTTAACTTTAGATTTTGTTAAGGAAAATGACTTACTTTTAATGACAACCTTTATCCCCACCCTCTTGCAATGTACTTGAATGAAGTATCATTTCATTTACACTTACCTTCCATATGTGATTATGTGAGTATTCAGTTGCTCCAATCGCACTGAAGGGTTTAGATTTGGTATTTCAATTTTATTAGTAAGTCCACAAGATAAGAGAATTCACAAGATAGCGATTAATTCAGTATTTCTAGATAGCATCATCGCCCACCTATACATAAAAATTTTAGACAGTCATGTTATAGTCAACATTCTCAAAGGCTTAAAAAGTAGCGTAGATCTTTAAATGTGAAGTAGTTATTTATTTAAGCACATTTTAGTTCACCCTTGTTAACTTCATGATAAAATTAACCTTTATGCAAAATGGCCACTTGTTGGGTCACATTTCTAGCAACGATAACCTTAAGATAGTTTACTCCTCAACACTTAGGCATCTCACTTAACCAACTATGTTTTTTGGTTGTTGGCAAGGATGTGTAATAGCACACATTTGTTTTTATTGAATAATGTCATCTTGCATCTTGTCGACCTATTGTTTGAGGGTGTAGGCATAGGCGTAGACTTCTTGTCAATTATTTCATCCCCTAGCATGTAGGAGTTTTCTGGAGCCTTGTTCCAGATAGGTTAGTTTGCACTAGGAATATTGTCGTGCCTATCACCTAGGGACGACATGATACCAAACTAGGGGATCATGGCATGCCCTATTGGGTAGAGGCGAATGATAACTTGGCCAGAGTCTGTGCTTCTGTTGCGGGTGTAGTTGTTCATTTCTTAGGTCGTAACACCTTCATGAATTTGGTAGGCACACCTTGAGGTTCTAGTCTTGTTTTTTAGGGTAATTTTGTTAGGAGGGGGATTTTGTCTCTTAGCTTGTAGGCATGTCTTATAGTGTCGGGTGGGTAATCATTCCTCCTTGTTGTCCTATGCATGTTTCGCCCAATTTCCCCTGTGATAGTGAGTGGAGTCATAGTCTTTTGTGGCCTGGACTGGATGTTAGTATCCGTCGTTAGTGGTGTGGTTAAACTATTGTTATCGTTGCTTTCTTCCCCCCCCCCAAAAAAAAATAATATTTTCACTTTCTGCCTCGCATGTAGTGGTAATGATTGGGGTCATCACATGTGGTATCAGAGCGGGTTCAACCCTGCAATTGTGGATAACCATGCTTTCCAATGAAGTAAACCTTTGAGTATCAACCTAGTGCTACTTAAAACATTAACGAGTTCATCTGGTGATCTTGTTTTGAGGAAACATTAGAGGTTCACAACATGGTGTTGTGGAAGGAGGTGCAACGCTTGCAGAGGGTTCCACACCCTCGGAGTCAAAACACTAGGGGAAAGGGAAATTCCTTGGGCTAGATTCACTTGTTGTAAGGTATGTCAATGGCCTGACAAGGCCCTTCTAGGTAATCCCAAAGTGCCTTCATTCACCGTCTATATTGAGAGTAGGCCAGGGCACCTATACCCCTGAGATTCCACAACGCGCACTAGCTAGTACCATTATCATCCACCGATAACTCGAGAGGGTTGTGTTCTCGAGTCCATGAGTGTTGCGAATGGCTATGCTATTGAGGAACAATTGTAGAGAAAGGCGTTATTCTTCCCACTTTGCAATTATGACCTCCAGTTGAAGGTGTGCAGGGTGGTCCTTCAACTGAAGGGGAGAACTCTTCTATGGAGAAAGACACTCTTGCCACTTTTAAACTTGGTCGTCAAAGACATGTCTTGGGAACTATTCAAGGAATGATTCCTTGACAGGTATCTTTCAAGGAGTTCATTGAGCATCAACTCAACGATTTCAAACACCTTACGACAGTGTGGCCATATGGTGCCCAAGTACGGGGCCCATTTTTGGAGCTTCTTTGGTATGCTCCAAACCCTTACTGAGAAACTTAAGGTCAGGAATTTTGTGTTGGCCTTAGCATTGAAATTTATCTCCTAATTCGGGTACCAGGATTACTGGGTTGAAGAAAGTATGTTGGATTGTGGGGAGCAACATTCCCAGTGCGACTGCCCAGAGGAAGGGGTCAAAGCATCTAGAAAAACTGAATCCACTACCATGGGAGTTTTGGGCAAGGCCCATCGGATTCATGGAGCAGTAAATAACCGCCAGGCAGAGCACTAGATGATTGTGCTCGAGACATCATGTATCATATCTAACTAGACACTTAGTATTTGATAGATCTCGGTGCTACCGAGAGTTTCATTGATGGTGCAGCGCTAAAAGGATTAAGGTAAATGCATTCAAACAAGATGAGTTTATATTTGAAGATATGGCTTCAGGAGACAAAAAAAAGGTTGGAGGAAGGGTTACGGGTTGTGCCCTTAACCTAGGAGATTTTGTCACCAGGGCCAACCTGTACGTCACAATCTTATGATCTTATGATGTCATGATCAGTATGGACTGGTTGGAATTGAATGAGGCGATACTCAACTGTAAGACAAAAAAAATGAGCTCGATCAATGATGAGGAAGAGAGACGCATGATTGTAGGATGAAACCAAGGAGCTTCCATGTGGTTCATCTCTTCCTTGCAACTATGGAAGAGCATGCACAAGGGATGTAAGTGTTATGTGATCCTTGTGTTAAACGAGAAGGGAGTAGCAGAAGGGCTAGAATACATTCCTGTGGTGAGAGAGTTTGTGGATGTCCTCCTAAAGGAGTTACCTGGGATGTCGCTAGAGAGGGAATTGAAGTTTACTATAGACCTAAAATCGAGCACTGAACCGATAGCGAGAATGCCTTATCAGATGTCGACCCCAGAGTTACAGGAGTTGAGAATGCAGCTGAAAGAATTTTTGGACCTGGGACTGATACATCCAAGTGTGTCACCATGGGGTGCACCTATTATTTTCATATGAAAGAAGGATGGGTTGTGGAGGCTCTGCATTGACTATTTTCAATTCAACAAGGAAACAATCAAAAATCTGTATATGTTGATGAGGATAGATGATCTATTTGACCAGATGAAGGGTGCGACGATTTTCTCAAAGATTGATTTGTGATTAGGGTATCACCAGTTACGGATCAAGGAGGATGATATCCCTAAAACCTCCTTTGAGATGAGGTTTGGACATTATGAGTTTAATGTTTTACCATTTGGACTGACAAATTCCCTAGGGGTATTTTTGAGTTTGATGAATAGGGTGTTCTGCGAGTACTTAGACAAGTTCGTCCAAGTATTCATTAATGACATTTTGATTTACTCTGATATGAAGAAATAGCATAACTAGTACTTTCACTTGGTACTACAGTGTCTCCGAGAGCATAAGTTATACGTGAAGTTGTCCAAATGCTCATTTTATCAATCAAAGATTCACTACTTAGGGCTTGTCATCTCTAGCGATGGTATCTTCGTGGATCCAACAAAGGTTGAGGCTATTACAAAATGGCCTGTGCCTATGAATGTACCAGAAGTGTGTAGCTTCATGAGTTTAGCAAGATACTATCGATGGTTCGTTGAGGTATTTTCTAAGATATAAAATCCGATCACAGAGTTCCAAAAGAGGAACAAGAAGTTTGTTTGGACCGAGAAATGTGTTGAAGATTTTAGGAGGCTCAAGGAGCTGTTGACAAAGGCATCGATACTAAAATTCCATGACCTGGATGCATACTTCTTGGTATGCATTGATGCATCCAAGGAAGAATTAGGCAGAGTATTGATGCAAGACGTTCGAGTGATCACTTACATATTGAGGAAAATGAGAAGGCATGAGAAGAACTATGCGACACATGATTTGGAGTTGTTAGTCATTGTTTATGCCTTGAATGTTTGGAGACACTACCTAGTTGGACAAAACTTTGAACTAAAGATGGACCACTATGGACTACAACACATCTTTACACAAAGAGATTTGAAAACATGACCACGATGTTATTCGGAATTGATTAGCAAGTACGACTTCTAGATTACTTACATAAAAGGAAAAGTGAACTGAGTGGCAAATGCATTGAGTCAAAGACCACGCATCTGTTCAGTGTTGCCTCTTCAAACGAATCTATGAAAAAATATTCTAACATTACAACACGACGATGACTGGTACAGAGAGATCGAGGATTGTATCTAACAAAACACAATGATGGTACCAATATTTGAATTATTTACGTTTGACGACAATGGATTATTGAGGTTTAAAAATCAGATTTACGTACCACCAAATGATGAGTTGAGGAGCTTGATCCTAAGTGAGGCTCATAGAGAAATACACATGGCTCACTAGAGAGTCACGAAGATGAGGACGGACCTTCAACCCTTATTCTTCCCCAAGGGAATGAAGGAAGACATATTCAACTATGTAGCTAGTTGTCTAGAATGTCAGTAGGTAAAGGATAAACATAGACACCCAGTAGGATTACTACAACCACACTCTTTTATATAATCTAAATGGGAGGTTATTTAGATGGATTTTATCCATGGATTGACACTAACGGTAAGGAGACAGGACTCAATTTTAATAGTAGTCGAAAATCTAACTAGATTTCTCATTTATTCCTTTGTGACGACATATCAAGCACCTGACGTAGGTGGAGTTTTCATCAGTGATATTCTAAGGTTGCATGGTGTGCCTAATAGGATTATATTCAATCGAGGATCAATGTTTACTGGACGATTCTGGACTAGTTTCCAAGAGGCCTTGGGAACCCAACTTAGCTCTCATATTGTGTATCAACCAAGGGATGATGGGTAGACTGAATGAACAAAAAAAACCTTGTAATATAGCTTTCACATGTATGGGATGGACCAACAAAAGCATTGGGAAGAATTCTTGCCACTGGTAGAATTCGCTTATAACAACAATTACCAAAGCACCATTTAAGATGGAGCCTTATAGTTTCTTTTTGGGCGACAGTGTTAGAAGCCTTTGATTTGGGACAGGATTGAGGATAGGCTCTTGGTGGGACCAGAAGCGATCCAAGAAATGGAATATTAAATGAAAACTATAAGATAAGGGATCAAGAAAGCGTAGTATCGGAAAAAGAGTTATGTCGATGTGCATTGGGTTTACCGTGGTTATGATGTGGCGACCAAGTATTTTTGTAGTGGAAACTGCATAAGATTTTGATCAAGTTCGAAAAAGGGGATAAAATATCTCCTATGATATTGTGGAAAAGAGAAGCTCATGGCCTATTCAGTAGCCTTTCCTGATTCTTGAAGCGTATGCATGATGTATTTCACATCTCTATTTGAGACATTATGATTAGTGATCCTACACCTGTTTGAGTTGAGCACTTGGAGGGTGTTGAATGAGTCTCACGGCTGAGCTAATATGCATCCCGGATCATCGCATTCGATAGCTACGGCGTCAAACAGTAGATAAGGTCAAGTTCTAGTGGGGAAACTATAGTCTGCACTCGATGACTTGAGAGGACGCATATGTTATGCACCAACAATTTCCATTTTTGTTGGATAGATAGAATTATGATATTGTGATACCCATTATTGTGGCACTTATACTGTGAAACATTGGGATGATGTTTAGACCAAGAGGGGGTAACATCCAACCCTTGTGAACACTGAGTGAACTTATTCTTTGAGGACACTTGATCGCAAGTGATCCAAATTATTATACAATTAAGCATTTGGTTTTGATTATGAGGTGTTATGGGTTGATGACATGTTTTTTCGCTGCATTGACATAGACAAGTGCTATTGACTCAGGTTTACAGAGTGTGCAGGATGTCGGACCTCGAGGATGCAAAGGCATTGATGGAACCCCTTGGACTCCAGATCGAGTCGGGGAGTGAACTATTGGGGTTTGATTATTTTATATGTGATATTAGTGCATCTCATTAGATGATATGATTATGGATATATTTCTAACATGATTCATTGATGATGCAGGCTGACGATAGCTTGTCAACCAGACTCACATATGGAGTAGAGGGGTCATGCATGACTACCAAAGAGGTTGAGGGAAATGTGTGGACAACATCCCTGCCATGACCTACTAGCACTCAGGTCGTGGCTCGAACTGTAGGTTAATGATTACCTAGTTCGAGAGGACCCACGATGTCGGGAGGGAAGACTGCGATAGTCACTCACGATGATTCTAAGGGGAGCGCAATAAGGAAGGGGCCTTATTCCTTATAAGCCCTTAGTATCCCACAAAATCACCTGGAAGAGTATTGAATCCAGGGGTTTTTTATGTCTACCAAGTTAGTCAAGAGGTGAGTGGCACCCTTGGAGCATGTGGTGTGTCCTGAAGGGCATGTTGTGCAAGAAAAATGGAAAGAGGCAAGTGGCACCCTTGGAGAATGTGGTGCATCCTGAAGGGCACATCATGTTGTTGATTAATAAATGAATAAACATATATGGGCTTAGGATGAATAATGTGATAAGAAAAAATCAAAACAATTTCCCTAATAAAATGTTATCGAGCCTCAAAAATTCAAATCTAGGTCTAGGTGAAACTTGTGGTAAATGAAAAACTAAGTTTTGTTAAAAAAAAGGATGATAATCATCATTAGTTATTTGTCAAGAAGGGGGTGATTAATTCTTTTAATTTATAAAAAAATCTTTTGGGGGATAAAATTTAAAAACAAGGGGGAAACAATTGTTTTGTCAATTATACTAATTAAAATCTATTAATTAAAAAGGGAAAAGGGAAAAAGTTAATTTTCTACACCTACCAAATTGAGTTTTAAATAAAAATGGAAAGAGGGAAACCTAAAATAAATAGGAAACTAGAAAAAAAGCGGGAAACATAAAAAGAAAGGGGAAATCCAAGGGAAAAAAGCAGAAAGTCTAACTTAGTAAGGTATCTAGCATTTAAGAACTTTCTAAATTAAACTCAATTAGTAAATTAATAAGGGGGGAAAGTCATTAAAACTTGTAAGGAATATAGGGGCACCTAGGAGCGATTCTAGGAATGATTTAATGTGGGTGAGGGAAATAGGGGTAATTAATTAATTAATGAAATTAATTTATGGAGGAATGAAGGGGATGGGTCACAAATGTATGGGGAGGATTTTTTTGAATTAAATTATAAAACATTAAATTAAATGGTTTTTGGGGAAATCAAGGGACGTCGAAACTCTATATAATGGAGGGAGGAGAAGGATGAAGGGGTGCTTTTGTTATGCATAATGTTATGCTATAGAATTTCAGAATTGATTGACTTAGATTTTGGGAGTTGGGATACCTAGCTCGACCTTGCGAGGTGAGCTGGGAGCTAGTTGATTCTCTGGTTAGTGTGTGTGGCCCCTTTGCATCTCGATGGGATAAAGGGAGAAGAAGAGTACCCCTAGCGTTGGCTGGGAGGTATCGGTGAAGTCTCATCGATCGAAAAGAGGGATCTTCATGGAGCATGTGGGAGCTCATCTCGGAGCAGGGGACTTGGGCTATGGTACACTTCCTTTATTTTTGCTTGGTAGATTGCTAGTGTGATTTATGATTTTATTTCTTTATGTTTAATTGGGTAAGAAAAATGATTTTCTTAGCATTCTAGTTAATGCCTGAATTTTTCTCCATAGCCTTTAACTCACTGTTGATTGATTCCCTTGGCCTTCGATCCCTGCCTGTCTTGACCATCCTATGGTTTGTTGATTTGTGATGATTCTGGTTATTTTTGCCTTCATTGCTAGCTTATCATTCCATGCATGAGCAGTTGGCCAGGAGCCTAATCTATGATCATCTCTTCAGTGTTAATAGACCTATGGATCTAAACTCCCAACTTTTTTGTTCATGGATGATGAGCAAAGGATGTTATTGTCAGTCGTCTACCCCTTCTGGTTGATCTTGGTTGATTAATGGTCTTTCTCTTCTTGTGATCGTTTTCTTGGCATCTTTGTTGGTTTATCTTTGTGCTTTTTTATGTTCTTTGTGCCTTCAAGGGCTTAACCTTGGATTGTTTTCTGTGTTCTTAGTTGATTGAATCTCTACGATCTTTTCAATGACTTTTCCCAGTGGATATTTGCATTTTATTGAGGTAATATCGGTGTTCTAACATGGAATGACTGCGACAACGTTTTGTATGCTAGAAAATGTGTTCTACTATAATGCAATTTTTATTTTATATATTAAATAGCTTGCCAATCCTTATTCAAGAGAGAGTCATTTCGTTTTACACAAAAACTCTCTTATTTAGCTAGACATAGACTTAAGACAATGATAGAATCAACATTCAGTTTCAAATGATGATTTAGATCTAGTTTACATTCGACCATGTTGCAGACATTGTCTTATGGATGCTCTATCTGCGACATCATTGTCCGTGATCTTATATCTATGTTTTTGTTGACTGGTCATTGCTTGGGGGTCAGGCTGCATTGTAAGATGTGTGACAATGATTTTTAATTTCCTGTTGAAGGCCCAATCTCTACGTATTACCTTCTTGAATGTGTTACGTTGCTAGTTTTGGGCTCTGCGTTTTTAAATGTTGAAGGTGTTTTCTTAGATGAATATATGGCTCTGTGATTTCATTATAATTGAATGTGATTCCTTACATATTGATAGCATTGGGGACTACAATCTACATTTTCCTTTTACTTGTGCGAGTTTTAAATGAGTGATTTTTACTCCAACATTTTTACCCGAGAACTTCAGGGTTAATACCTGTGTTTTAAAGGATGGTGAATCCCCTTTGAGTGACTATACAACATTGGTATGATTTCATTTTTGAGTTAGTTTTTTGGATGCATTATTAACCTTTATATGACAGCGATTTGAGAAATGGATGTGTTTTTAACATTTTTATTGGACTGTGATCTACCATTTCGGGCTGTGAATTTGTTATGTTCTAGATGGGGATTTAATGACACAACTTGCTAAGTCTATTGTACCTATTGATCCATATATAGAAAGTCTTCTTAACAGACGTAAACCCTGAAAATTTACTTAATTATCACTCTATGTCTTTTCCAACTCCATCTGCGTTACCACATCCTTCCTCTATCATATCTTCAAGTAATTGTGCCTTGTTTTTTTTTTCCTAGAGACAACCTTTAGTATAATAGATTTAAACAACCTTCTTACATTCACTAACGACTGATATTTTGTAGTTTGAATAACATATATTTTTATATTAATTCTAGAACAACGATTTTATCCCTTATGGCATGACAACATTTTACTTGATAATTCTAATTCGTCTAAGGGGCAGCCACTTGATTGTTTAATTTTAGATTTTGTGAAGGACATCAACTTACTTTTAATGACATACTTTACCCCCACATTCTTGTGATGTACTTGATTGAAGTATCATTGCATTTTCACTTACCTTCCATATGTGGTTATATGAGTATTTGATTGTTCCAATCATGTTGAAGGGTTTAGATCCAGTATTTCAATTTTATTAGTGAGCCCACATGATAAGAGAATTCACAATATAGTGATTAATTCAGTCTTCCTTGATAGAAACATCGTGCACCTGGACATAAATAGTTTATACAGTCATGTTATAGTCAACATTGTCAAAGGTTTAAAGAGCAGCGTAGATATTTGAATGTGAAGTAATTTATTTAAGCGCATTTTAGCTCACCCTTGTTAACTTAAAGATAAAAGTAATCTTTGTGCGAAATGGGCACTTGTTGGGTCACATTTATGGCAAAAATAACCTTACTATAGTTCAGTCCTCATCACTTAGGCATCTCTCTTAACTGACAATGGTTTTTGGCTGTTGGCAAGGATGTGTAATACTGTGCATTTGTTTTTATTGAATAACATCATCTTGAGTCTTATTGACCTATTTCTTGAGGGTGTAGGCATAGGCATAGAATTCTTGTCAGTTATTTTGGCCCCTAGTGCATGGGATTTTTTTGGAGCCTTGGTCCATATAGGTTAGGTTGCGCCAGGATTATTGTCACGCCTATCACCTCGGGACGACATGATCCCAAACTAGGTGATCATGGCACACCCTATTGGGTAGAGGCAAATTATAACTTGGCGAGAGTCTGTGCTTCCGTTGCGGGTGTAGTTGTTCATTTCTTGGGTCATAACACCTTCATGTGTTAGGTAGGCATGCCTTGAGGTTCTGCTCCTGTCCATCAAGGTCATTGTGTCAGGATGGGGATTTTTTCTCTTATACTGTAGGCATGTCATATTACATCGGGTGGGTATTCATTCCTCCTTGTTGTCCTATGCATGTTTCGCCCAGTTGCCCCTATGCTAGTGAGTGGAGTCATAGTCGCTTTGATGCCTGAAATGCATGTTAGAGTTATTCATCAATTGATCCATATGGATATCGGTGGCCACCAACCTTTTCTAGCTGGCTCAAAATCGTTTTCTAGCAATTTTGGCAGTTTACTATTTTTAGCAGTTTTCAATTTTGGGGCGATTTTTAGGACCTAAATGAAGGTTTTTCGAGATATATCTTATCATTTATGTCCTAGAACATAATTTAGGCCCAAAAATGAATCTCCTCGATGATACCTTTCCAACGGGCTATCATATGCCTAAAATAGATATCGTATGCAAAAGTTACGACCCTGGGAAGTTAATGTACTAACTTATCGAAACGGGGCCCACATGACTTTTGGTGCTTCATCTCCTAGGGTTAGGTTTTTGGATGTCTATGGTTTTGGGAATTCATTTTTATTGTAAAAAGGCCTTCAGAGCCTCATTTAAACCATATTCTTGCAAATGAGCGCAACCATCACATCTCCTCTTAGAGATAAGCCGCCACCATTCCAACAAGCTTGTTTCCATTGCATTTACAGTTTTAGCTTATTTCCTTATTGACTAGAAAACCAATTTTACTATGTCTCTTTTATTTTGTGTTAAGTACCTGTTAATAATATGTATTCATTTTGTTCTTCTCATAAAATCTGTACCAATGGTGTTAGGGCAATCTTCTCCTTGTCGTCTTAATGCATTTCCCCAACGAGGTTAGAGTACAAAGAGTTGGGTCTCGAGATTGTTTCTCTAGAGGATTAAATCTCTCACACACCCAAATGACCTCTCATGGTAGGATAAAATAAAGATGATGGGACAGGAGATCCTTTCAAACTAATTATTGAGGAATACCTCACACAACAAAGGAATGAGATGATGGATAATTTTGCACAAATCCTTCGACAACTACCAATAGGAGATGCATCTTCTTCGAGAAGAGGTTCCACTGCCTTTAAAGTACACATAAATTGTGATATTCCTATATTTGAAGGACAGATAGATGCAGCTGATGTAGACAAGTGGTTGAATATACTAGAAGGGTATCATTTTGTCCATAACTTTTCGAATAGAGAAAAGATTGCTTTTCTTCTCCTCAAAGCCATTCCCCATGTCAAAGATTGGTGGGAAAATATTTGTGAGCAAAAGGAAATAGAGGAACCATCAGTCATAGCAACCTAGGATTCGTTCAAGGATGTTATTAAGGAACAATACTACCGTATCGAAAATTATGATGACTTGTATACCAAATGGACGACACTGCGACAAGAAAGAGACCAAGCAGTGTCGGATTTCATGAATATCTTTGATACCTTGCGCACCAAGATGGGTATCAAAGATTTGGAGTGAAATATGGTGCTCAAGTATTGTTACACTCTGCATAGATACATCCAGAATGAAATGGAATTTTTGGACATCTCATCCTTGGGCACGACCTACTAATAAGTTGTGAAAATCGAGTAGAAGCTCAAAAAAAAGATGTGACAATTTGAGCCTGGGACCCCTCAAAAAAAAATCCAAGAAAGGGCATCGACAACCGACAGAACAAAGGGTAGATAAAATATGGACAGTATCAGGACAATCAGTCCAAGCCACAAGCAAACAAGAACATCATAAAGATAAAGAAAGATACTAGAAGGTGGTGCGACTTCCATAAGAGCCCTTGGCATAACACTATTGACTATCGCTCAAAGTAGTTATTGGTGGCCGAAGTGAAAGCCTCTGAATGAGATGCAGGTTCAGACTCTGAGACAGAAATAGAAAGGGAAAGACGGACCATTAACGCAGAATTGAGTGCTACTGTTGCTACCACCAAGCTCCAACATAGTGAACTAGACGAGCCGGATGAAGGAGAATTCCTTTTCCATTCATAGATGTGGGTATAAGGCACCCCGCTGCACTTCATCATGGATAGTGGTATCCAGAAGAACCTCATCTCAGCAGAGGTCATCAAGTGGCTGGCCACGTTGACAACACTGCACCGACAAACCTACACCATTCAGAGAGGGAGGCAAAAGTGGGAAATACTCTATTCTTTGAAGGGAGGTTGGACAAGAGATATGTATCTCAAATATTCTCATCTTTCAATAATTCCTCCTCCTCTATATATGCTCATTTATGTGTGTTTTGAATCTAGGTCGAGGTGTGTGGTTTGAATCTAGGTCAAGTTTTAGTATGAGTGTGTGTGTGCTATGACATTGGGTAGAGTTTGAGTGTGAGAATGTGTGGTCGAGTATGAATCAGTGATCTTGTGTGTAATAGAGGAGTGGAGGCAATTAGATCATCCACTGGAGAAAACAACTTCAAGGGAAGGGTGGCTAAGTTAATCACAGGTCCTTCAATGGCATATTTTATTATTATTATTTCCTTTGTGCTATGTTCTTCTTAGAAGTCTTAGATTGTTTTGTAAATTAATTTAACAATATTAATTATTCCTTCTTATCTCAAATATCATTGCAAATATAATGATCCTTTCTTTCTGTAAATTTGATTACAAATATTTTAGGTTCATCTTGTTCTATACGATATGTCATTTGTTGAAAAATCTAAATGGAGTATTCAAGCCCTTTCAAACCCTTTGACAAATGGATTAGAGAAACATTTATGTATGACTCTATCTTATGTTTCCTTCTCTCAATAGTTTATCCTCAATGCCATTACTCTACTTATCTACCATGTTGAATAAATTTAATCTTTCATTAGCAATGGTTTAACCCCATTATGTTTCCTTATCTCAATAGTTTATCCTTGATGCCATTTCTCTATTTATCTACCACGTTGAATAGATTTAATCTTTCGCTAGCAGTGGTTTAACCCCATCTATTTGAAATAGCACTCTCATTGTGGATTGAATGATAGGTTAATGATTACCTAGCTCAAGAGTACCCACGATGTCGTGAGGGCAAACCACAACAGTCGCTCACGATGATTTTCAGGGGTGCACAATAAGGTAGGGGATTTATTCCTTAGAATCCATTAGTCTCCCGCAAGATCACTTGGCGGAGTATTGACTCCAGGAGTTTTTGATGTCTACCAAGTTATTCAAGAGGCGAGTGGCACCCTTGGAGAACATGGTGTGTCTTGAAGAGAACGTCATGCAAGAAAAGTGGAAAGAGGCGAGTGGCACACTAGGAGCACGTAGTGCATCCTGAAGGGCACATAATGTTTTTTATTAATCAATAAATAAATGTAGATGGGCTTAGGATGAATAATGTGATAAGAAAAAGTTAAAAAAATTTCCCTAATAAAATGTCTCTCAACCTCGAAAATTAAAATCTAGGTCTAGTCGAACTTGCGGTAAATGAAAAACTAAGTTTGTAAAAAAAAAAAATGATAATCATCATTAATTATTTGTCAAGAAGGGGGTGAGTAATTATTTTAATTTAAAAAAAAAAACTTTGGGGGGATTAAATTTTAGAAAAAGGGGGAAATAATTGTTTTGTTAATTATACTAATTAAAATTTATTAATTAAAAAGGGAAAAGGGAAAAAGTTGATTTTCTACACCTGCCAAATTGAGTTTTAAATAAAAAGGGAAAGAGGGAAACCTAAAATAAATAGGAAACTAGGAAAAAGTGGGAAACACAAAAAGAAACGGGAAAACCAAGGAAAAAAAGAAGAAAGTCTAACTTAGTAAGGTATCTAGCATTTAAGAACTTTCTAAATTAAACTCAACTAGTAAATTGATAAGTGGGGAAAGTCATTAAAAATTCTAAGGAATATGGAGACACCTAAGAGTGATTCTAAGAATGATTTAAGGTGGGTGAGGGAATTAGGGGTAATTAATCAATTAATGAAATTACTTTATGGAGGAATGAAGGGGATGGGTGACACATGTACGGGGAGGATTATTTGAATTAAATTATTAAACATTAAATTAAATGGGATTTGGAGAAAGTAAGGGACTTCAAAACTCTATATTATGGAGCGAAGAGTAGGATGAAGGGGTGCTTCTTTCATGAGTAACGTTATGCTGCATAATTTCAGACTTGACTAACATAGCTTGTGGAAGTTGAGATACCCAGCTTGGCGAGGTGATCTGGGAGCTAGTTGATTCTTTGGTTAGTGTGCATGGCCCCTTTTCATCTTGAGGGGATAAGGGGGAAGAATAGTACCCCTAGCACTGGCTGGGAGGTATCGGTGAAGTCTCATCAGTCGAGAAGCGAGAGTTGCAAGAAAGTGTGTAAAGGGATGCCATATTTGCTGAAGAAAGTGTAAAGAGATCCAATCTTTGTTGACGTTTTTAAAGAGATCCAGTCTTTGAAGTATAACATTGTTATCACCAACTTGCCCTGCATTGTCAAGAAGTTGATGTTTCACAATTTTACACCTTTATAATACATAAGAAAAAAACTGAACTAGGGAAAGTGATCAAGTTATTAGTTCATCATTAACACTAAACCAAACTCCATATGCAAAATCACTATGTGATTATTGTAATGTGATTTTGTCAAAAATGTCTAATATCACTCTTATGAGCAAGAAAAAATATATGCAAATTGAAAAAATATATGTGAATTAATAAATTTCTGCATTAAAAATAAATCAATCCTAATTCTAAACTTGTAGTAGTTTTCATACTCATACTTGAAGCCCTACATCATCCAAGTAGACATACCCGAAGTCAGAATTCTCTATATATGTTGCATCATATCCATATTCAAAAAAGGCACACAATAAAAAAAAATTATGATGAAATTCGAAATCAAAACAAACAAACAGAAAAGTCAAGAGCCTCTAATAGAGGGTCCCGAAAAAGCATGGATAAAGTGACAGTTGAGAATTTGATAAAAACAAAGAAACTGTAATGGATGGTGCCGATAAAAAATGGATAAAAACCAAGAAAAGAGCCTCTAAGCCAAGGAAAAACATGGATAAAGTGATTGTTGAGAATTTGAAAAAAAACAGAGAGCCCTGTGCCGAAAAAGCATGGATAAAGTGAACCAAGAAGAGAGCCTATAACAGAGGGTGTTGAAAAAGCATGGATAAAGTGGGCATTGAGAATTAAAAAAAAAATAGAGAAATGTAATGGACAGTGCTGGAAAAGCATGGATAAAGTAAACCATTGAGAATTTGAAAAAAGGAGAGAGACTCTATTGGACGGTGCCATAAAATTATGGATAAAGTGAACCGTTAAATTTTTCTCATACCACTCGAGAGAAATTTTGCCTCATACATAATGGATAGACACTTTAGAGAGCAAGGCAAAAGTGGGAAACAATCTATTCATTGAAGGGAGGTTGGATAACAGATATATATCTCAAATCTTCTTGTGTTTAAACAATTTCCTCTTCCTCTATCTATAATCAGTTTTGTGTGGTTTGAATCTAGGCCGAGGTGTGTGGTTTGAATCTAGGTCGAGTTTTAGTATGACCCTATGTGTGCTCTGAGATTGAGTAGAGTCTGAGTGTGAGGATGTGTGGTCGAGTCTGAATAAGTGATGTTGTGTGTAATAGATGCGTGGAGGCAATTGTATCATCTACGGGATAAAACAACTTCAAGGGAAGGGTGGCTAAGTTAATCACGGGTCCTTCAATGGCATATTTTATTATTATTATTTCCTCTATTCTATGTTCTTCTTAGAAGTCTTAGTTTTTTTTTTAAATTCATTCAAAAATATTAATTATTCCTTCTTATCTCAAATATCATTGCAAATATAACGATATTTTCTTTATGTAAATTTGATTGCCAATATTTCATGTTCATCTTGTTCTATACGATATGTCATTGTTTAGAAAATCTCAATGGAGTATTCAAGCCCTTCCAAACCCTTTTATAAATGAATTCGAGAAACAAGTATGTACGACTCTATCTTATGTTTCCTTATATCAATAGTTTAGCCTCAATTCCATTGCTCTACTTATCTAGCATGTTGAATAAATTTAATCTTTCATTAGCAATGGTTTAACCCAGTTATGTTTCCTTCTCTCAATAGTTTAGCCTTGATGTCATTTCTCTAATTATCTACCATGTTGAATAAATTTAATCTTTCACTAGTAGTGGTTTAACCCTGTTTGTTCGAACTAGCACTCCTATCATCGCTTGAACTATAGGTTAACTATTACCTAGTTCGAGAGGACCCACGATGTAGTGAGGGTAGACTGTGACAGTAGTTCACGATGATTCTAAGGGGCATGCAATAGGGCAGGGGATTTATTCCTTAGAATCCCTTAGTCTCCCACAAGATCACCTGGCGGAGTATTGATTCCAGGGGTTTTTGATGTCTACCAAGTTAGTCAAGAGGCGAGTGGCATGCTTGGAGCACGTGGTGTGTCCCGAGGAGCACGTCGCGCAAGAAAAATGGAAAGAGGCAAGTGGCACCCTTGGAGCACATAGTGCATCTTGAAGGACACATCACGTTGTTGATTATTAAATTAATAAACCTAGATGGGCTTAGGATGAATAACGCGATAAAAAAAAATTAAAACAATTTCCCTAATAAAATGTCGCCCAACCTCGAAAATTAAAATCTAGGTCTAGGTGAAACTTGCGGTAAAAGAAAAACTAAGTTTGTAATAAAAAAAAATGATTATCATCATCAATTATGTTTCGAGAAGAGGGTGAGTAATTATTTTAATTTAAAAAATAGGGGGAAATAATTGTTTTGTCATTCATACTAACTAAAATTTATTAATTAAAAAGAGAAAAGGGAAAAGATTATTTTTCTACACCTGCAAAATTGAGTTTTAAATAAAAAGGGAAAGAGGGAAACCTAAAATAAATAGGAAACTAGAAAAAAGAGGGAAATATAAAAAGAAAGGGGAAACCCAAGGAAAAAAAGCAGAAAGTGTAACTTAGTAAGGTATCTAGCATTGAAGAACTTTCTAAATTAAACTCAACTAGTAAATTAACAAATGGGGAAAGTCATTAAAACTTGTAATGAATATGGAGACAAGTAATAGCGATTCTAGGAATGATTTAAGGTGGGTGAGGGAAGTAGGGGTAATTAATTAATTAATGAAATTAATTTATGGAGGAATGAAGGGGATGGGTGACACATGTACGGGGAGGATTTTTATGAATTAAATTATTAAACATTAAATTAGATGGGATTTGGGGAAAGTAAGGGACTTCGAAACTCTATATAATAGAGGGAAGAGAAGGATCAAGGGGTGCTTCTGTCATGCGTAACGTTATATTGCATAATTTCAGACTTGACTGACTGAGCTTGTGGGAGTTGGGATACCCATCTCAGTGAGGAGTGGTAGCTTGGCCTTGTGAGGCGAGTTGGGAGATAGTTGTTTCTCTGGTTAGTGTGCGTGGCCTTTTTGTCGCTCGAGGGGATAAGAGGAAAGAAGAGTACCCCTAGCATTGGCTGGGAGGTACCGATGATGTCTCATCATTCAGGAAGTGGGAGCTACAGGGAAGTGTGTAAAGAGATCCCATCCTTGCTGAAGAAAGTGTAAAGAGATCCAATCTTTATTGAAGTCTGTAAAGAGATCCATCCTTTGAAGTATAATATTGTTATCACCAACTTTCCTTGCATTCTCAAGAAGTTAATATTTCACAATTTTAAGCCTTTATAATACATAAGAAAAAAAATTGAACTAGGGAAAGTAATCAAGTGCTTAGTTCATCATTAACACTAAACCAAACTCCATATGAAAAATCACTATGTGATTATTGTAATGTGATTTTGTCAAAAATATCTAAGATCACTCTTATGAGAAAGAAAAAATATATGTGAATTAATAAATATGTGGATTAGAAATAAATCAATCCCAATTATAAACATGTAGTAATTTTCATACTCATACTTGAATCCCTACATAATCCAAGTACACATACCCGAAGTCAGAATTCTCTATCTATGCTGCATCATAACCATATTAAAAAAAGGCACAAGATAAAGCTAAAAATTATGATGAAATTCGAAATCAAAACAAACAAACAAAAAATCCTAGAGCCTCTAACAGAGGGTCCCATAAAAGCATGGATAAAGTGATAGTTGAGAATTTGATAAAAACAAAGAACCTGTAATGGGCGGTGCCTGAAAATAATGGATAAAGTGAACCAAGCAGAGAGACTCTAATCCAAGGAAAAACATGGATAATGTGACCGTTGAAAATTTGAAATAAAACGGAGAGCCCTATGACGGAAAAGCATGGATAAAGCCAACCAAGATGAGAGCCTATAATGGAGGGTGTGGGAAAAGCATGGATAAAGTGAGAATTGAGAATTAAAAAAAAACAAAGAACTATAATAGACTGTGCAAGAAAAGAATAGATAAAGCGAACCATTGAGAATTTGAAAAAAGGAGAGAGCCTCTATTGGACGGTTCCAAAAAAGCATGGATAAAGTGAACCATTAAAATTAGTCTCATGACACCCCAGAGGAATTTTGTCTCATACTAATGGATAAACACTTTAGAGAGGGAGGAAAAAGTGGGAAACAATCTATTCATTGAAGGGAGGTTGGATAAGAGATATATATCTCAAATCTTCCCATGTTTCAAAAATTTCCTCCTCCTCTATCTATGCTCAGTTGTGTGTGGTTTGAATCTAGGTTGAGTTTTAGTATGAGCATGTGTGCTCTGATATTGGGTAGAGTCTGAGTGTGAGCATGTGTGGTCGAGTCAAAATCAATGATGTTTTAATAGAGGAGCGGAGGCAATTGGATCATCCACGGGAGAAAACAACTTCAAGGGAAGGGTGGCTAAGTTAATCACAGGTCCTTCAATGGTATATTTTATTATTATTATTTCCTCTATGCTACGTTCTTCTTAGAAGTCTTAGATTGTTTTGTAAATTCATTCAACAATATTAATTATTCCTTCTTATCTCAAATATCATTGCAAATATAACATTCCTTTCTTTCTAAAAATTTGATTGCAAATATTTCACGTTCATCTTGTTTTGTATGATATGTCATTGGTTGGAAAATCTCAATGGAGTATTGAAGCCCTTCCAAACCATTTGAAAAATGAATTAGAGAAACAGGTATGTATGACTCTAGATTATGTTTCCTTCTTTCAATAGTTTAGCCTTTATTCCATGGCTCTACTTATCTACCATATTGAATAAATTTAATCTTTCATTAGCAGTGGTTTAACCCCGTTATGTTTCCTTCTCTTAATAGTTTAGCCTTGATGTCATTGCTCTACATATCTACCATGCTGAATAAATTTAATCTTTCACTAGCAATGGTTTAACCAAGTCTGTTCAATAGTCTAATTCCCTATATTATCTTTCCCATTAGATTAGTCCACGTCCCGCCCATATTTTCTTATTGAATTAGAGGTTTTTTATCCATATACTGCATTTTCTCATTAACTAACTAATCCGCTGAGCAATTTCATTTCTAATTAATTTGGCTTGGCTTCTTATCTGTTAGTAGTTTGCTCTGAATTCTAATTTAAGCCACCCTTGCCATGCAATTCTATTTCACCTTAGTTTAGCTAGTCTACTTATTAAATTTAGATTTTGAGTCGTTAAATCAAATTTAAAAAATGGCACGTGGTATATATTATTAATTTTCATTTCTTTATCTATTAATCAAACCTAACTCCCACCTATTAGACTCTCATGAACAACAACCTCTGAAAATACAATGATACTATGATTAACAATCTTAATTTTGTTCATCAACTTCCAAGTTGCGTGTTATTTATAGTCGAGGTATTAAGTTATATTATGTAATTCTATAAAAAAAACAAATTTCAAATTCAATAAATTCAATATCATATTATAGAATGTAAATAAATTCAATTTTAAATTCGATAAATTCAATATCATATTATATAATATAATGTAATTATGGTCATGTTCTCACCACTTCATATTTAACATTAACGTTATTGAGTTGATAGAAAAGAGATGGATGAAAACTAGTGCTTTTGTGTGCATACAAAATTTTATTTTCCCAATTGCTTGGCTTCTATTAGAAATTGAAAAATCCTAATTTAAGCCGCCCTCATCATGAAATTCAATTTCATCTTATTTTATCTAGTCTACTTATTAATTTAAGCCACCCTCACCATGAAATTCATTTTCACCTTAAAATACTTATTAAATTTAGATTTGGAGTTAGCTTCCAATGATATAAATTGTTCTTTTGTTTTTAGTGTCCAAAGATTTATTCTGATTTTGAAGTATTGTGTGAGGCTTGGGAATAGGATTTACAATTAGTGTTGCAGATATAAGATTAAAAGGGAAGGATTACGTATAATTAGGATTATTCTTAGGATAAGGATTTGGGTTTAAGCTTAGGATTAGAGATTTAAACATATGATTGAAGATGAAGGTTAGGTTAGGATAGGTAAGGATAGCCTATATAGGATAGGTTAGATTAGTTTATGTAGGTTAGATTAGGTTAGGTTAGGATAAGATAGGTTAGGCTAGACTAGAGTAGGGTAGGTTAAAGGCGAGGAGGGAAGGGTAGGCTAGGCTAGCTAGGTTAGGGTAGGCTTGGCTAGCTAGGTTAGGGTAGGCTAGGTTATATTAGACTAGGTTAGGGTAGGGTTAGGTAGGATAAGGTAGGTTATTCTAGGATATGTTAAGGATATGATAGGGGAGGATAGGGTAGGCTAGGTTAAACTATGTTAGGTTATTCTAGTTTATTTAGAGTAGGCTAGGTTGGGAAGGGAAAGGTTAAGGTATGGTAGGGTTGAGATATAATAGGATAGGTTATGGTAGGATAACTTAGACTATTTTATGGTAGGTTAGGTTAAATTACTATATTTATGTTAGGCTATGCTAAGTTAGGCCAAGTTTGGTTGGGCTAAGTTGAGTTAAGGTGGGGTAGGTTAAGATAAGCTTGTTTAGGGTAGGTTTAGGTTGGTTTAGGATAGGCCAATTTAGGGTAGGGTAGGTTTAGGTTAGGTTGTCTTAGGCTAGGCCAAGGTAGGTTAAGGTAGTCTAGGGTAGGCTATGCTAATTTACGGTAGGGTTGTGTTAGGCTAGACCAACATAGGCTAACCTTGGCTAGAATAAGTTAGCTATGTTCAGCTCGGCTAAGCTTGGGTAGTGTAAGCTAGAAAATGTTAGGTCAGGCTTAGGCTAGTGTAGTGTAGGATAAGTTAGGGTAAGTTAGGGTAGGATAGGGTAATTTAAGGTAGGATATGCTAGGATAGCGTAGAATAGGGTGGGAAAGAGTACGTTAGGCTAGTGTAGTCTAGGGTATGTTATTCGACTTGCTTAATCTAGGCTAGCGTAACTTAGGCTAGGTTCATTGGGTTAGGGTAGGCTAAGTTATCTTAGGTTAGGATAGGTTATGTGAGGTTAGGGTAGGCTAGTTTATATTATATTAGACTAGGCGAGGGAGGGGTAGGATAGGTTAGATAAGAGTAGGTTTAAGGTAGAGAAGACTAGGTTAGGCTAATGTAGGCTAAGTTAAGATAGGTTGGGCCATGTTAGGTTAGATAATAATAATTTTAAGGTAAGGTAGGTAAGGTTAAGCTAAGTTAGATGAGGATTAAGTAGGGTAGGATAAGATAAGCTAGGGTAGGATGGGTTCAACTACACTAGGATTGACTAGGCTAGGATTAGGTGAGCTAAGTTATGTTATGTTGGGTTCAAGTGGGCTAGGTTGTGAGAGTAAGTTAGGCTAGGGTATAATATGTGTTGCACCTCTTTAGTGACCTTGGTGAGCAAATAAGAGGTGCTTGCATGCCCAGTTGGGTCTGTTGAGCAGGACAACTGTAGAGAAAAGGGTTAGAGAAAGAAAAACAAAACTATAACTAAGAATTGAACTAATAGATACAATAAAAATTAAAATCATGAGCATAGGGACATAGCAATGAAAAGAAAAAAAAGACCCATGTCACCAATGTTTTGAGGCTGATCTATTGATGAAAACAAATCACCAAGAAGAAAGGGGACTATGAGTCCCTTCTTCCTCCAAGGGAAGGCTCTTGGACCCTCACTAGTTGGCTCTTCTTACAACAAAGAAAATGAAAATGGTGATGAAAGAACTCCTTACAAATCCACTCAATGGTGAGATGGATTGTCTAATGTAATGGTGCCAAAGTGCTCTTATCAAGGATGGAGTCCTTAAAACAATATAGGCAGCATAACATTACTTTGAATTGCCTGAGAAAATGAGGTGCATTCATGGATTTTTATAGCATTTCTTTGGGTTATTGTTTAACTGCTTTGTAGTGTGAAAAGAGGCCATTTAGGGCATTATTAGGTCTTTGACCAGCCCACCATTTGGATCCAGCCCAGATTTGAGGGTCAAATCGACTTGGGAGCTGAACCATAAGTGGTTGGGAGGTCGACCACTTCAATAAATGCATCGTTTAGCAGGTGCGTGGTTTTTTTCACTAACAGTCGCGCGTCGTGCACCTATGTGTGCTTTATACATTTATGTTCCGCGCATGTGCACGCGCGCCCAATGTCTGCAAAGTGATCTTCAATTTTTCACTACTTTGAATAGTTTTTGACCTTTTTGAATGTTGTGGTATTAATTCAGGTCCATGAAGGACTTCATTACTATTTGACGATGCTGAGTTCTTGTAACCATGTGCGGACGAAATTTCAGTGATAACAGATGCCCCCTGATGGGTGAGGTTAGGAGAAGACTTATAGCTAAAATCCATCAATGTTTCTTGTACTGAGAATGTTGTTGTAAGAGAGAGTAATAGTGTGAGTGGCTAGAGTGATCCGTTGGAGGGAAAAAGGAACTGGTAGGACCTGACCTTCCATGAGGTGTGTAAAAGATAAAATTGTGTACAAACGAGGCGGGCATGCCCCATGCTCGTGTCATGTAACTCTGAAAAAGGATGACTGAAGCATTAGTGTAGACAAATGTAGCACCCTTGAGGGAAATTTCGATAAAGGAAAAAGGCAATTCTACAAATGAACATACTCTGAATAGTAGGTAGTGATCACGGTAACAAGTAACAACGATGATGTGGGCATTGGTAGCCCAACCAAGTTTAGAGGTCTGTGGAAAATGAGAGAAATAACCGCAATAGTCGCAAAGAAAGACCCACCGTAACATGAGAAAGTGTTGGTGTCGAATGTTATGGGGGCCAACGACAGTAGGGAGCAATGGTGTTTGACCCTGTGCAGTATGAGATCTCTCATTGAGTGGAGAATGAGAATCAAGATACTGTCACCCTTCTGGAAAATTGTGTTGATGTCGACAAAAGGGGAACGCGACTCCCAGAAGCAAAGGGATTTGTGAAATCTACTGAGGTGAGGGAGTGGCAGAGGGACATGGATGAAGTCAAGATGTGGGAAGACTCAAGACTACCCTTGGTTGGAGGATGCATGGGATAAAAAGTGGCCGCAACCGTGTAACGAGGCCGAGTGTCAGGGGGATGACAAGACCGGTGATAAGTTGTGCCAGAAGCGGGACAAGGTGAAAAAATTCATAGGGTAGAGGTAAGTGACCTGTGGGGTACTCTGAAGATATGGATGATGTTGACAAGGGTAGATGATACATAATGCTCCAACCAAGGTTGACATAGGTTTAGCCAAAAGGAGGGAAGCAAGTCGCCAAAGGTGACGACAAAAAAGATAATGTAAGGACTAGAAATAAAGGCATTTGTACAATAAATAATGAATAATTGGGGAGAAATGTACAAATATAGAAATGGGTGCCCCAGTGTGGTATGGGTGGCCCACGTAGGGCATAATTTTCATGGAAAACTGATGATGGGTGGGGGCCCCATTGGTGAGTTTCTGTATGAGGTAGGTGAAATGAAGGTAGGTTCACAGATGGGAAAACTGATTGTGGATGAAATGGAGGGTTCATGATACTACGGAGGTGCAGGTAAAAAAATAGAATCGAGAAGAGAGAATCTCGGAGTCCATGTGGGAAATCTAGCAAAATGAGGAGAAGAAGTATGTGGTTAATTCACGACATGATGGAAGACTATCGGGACACCCATCCCTAAAGGGAAATGAAGAACAACATGAGTGTCAAAAGTGACAAAAGGTGCTATGAATGGGACAACTCATGTGGGTAAGAATGCTACTGGGTAATAGTATCGAAGATGAAAAATGGAGGTGTGGGTACTGCAGAGCCGGGAATGGAGATCCTAGAGGTAAACATCAGAGTGTGAGACTGGAAATGAAAGTGCGATATAGAGGGAAAGAGTACATGCCAGTGCTGAGTATATACCTGAAGGAGTTGTGCTGATGGATGATGAGAAAGTACCTGCACATATGAAAACCAAATACCCAAAGTGAACAATATCTGAAGAGAATCAAAGATATAAGCATGTATTTGATAAGTGTGATGATGCGCATGTGTACCTGACCATGGAATGAAAAAAGGGTGCCCCGGGGGCTCAGGATGAAAAGCGACCCAGGGACTGTTGTGATGTAGTGGAAGGGATGTTGATCCCGTGGCTGAAGATGGATTGAAAAATGGACACCGTGGGCTCCCGGAATGGTGAGTGGAAGTTTGGAAAAAGGCCTATATTTAGTTGTAGGACCCACATTGCCACCTCATTTGTATCTACTGCAATAGTGACTGGACGAGTAGTTTTCATAGGAGATTTGGAGATTCAGGGAGGACGAGGCATCCGATTGAGGATCTGTGAGTATCAGGTTAGTGGTCTGATCATCCTCCATAGAAATAGGTTTTCAATTTTTGGGCAGGGGTTGTACGGAGGGTTGTATAGAGGTATTTAGGGGGTATGGCCCCCACATGCGTGCGTGATCCAATGATAGGCACGCATACGTGCATGCCTGCCCACCGGATATACACGCATGGGGGCACGATAGAGGGATTTTAAGGCGCGCTCGAAAGGTGCGCTTGTGAGTTGAACAGGGACGCACCAGTGCGCGTCTGTGGGTTGAAGAGGCGCACACCTTTGCACGCCTATATGGTGAACAGGCGCGCATAGGGGTGCGCCTATGAAACAAACAGGTATGCACTCAGTACTACATATTGTAAATATTCCGACATTTTATTTGCGTCGTTATGGACAAAATTGTCCATATTGTCGCAAAATAGAGGAAATTTATAAAAAAAAAAGTTCATGTTGCCCGATAACGTCACTCTTGCCATGTTAACGCCGGTCTTGCCATGTTAACGTCACTCTTGCCACGTTTTCCACTGGAACATCTCTCTTGCCATGTTTTCCACTGGAACGTCTCTCTTCCCACGTTTATGAATATGTATGTCGCAATTGCCACGTTAACGTCGGTCTTGCCACGTTTTCCACTGGAACGTCACTCTTGCCACGTTTTCCACTGGAACATCACTCTTTCCACATTTCTGAAGATGTATGTCTCAATTTCCACATTAACGTCGGTCTTTCCACCTTAACGTCGCTCTTGCCACGTTTTCCACTGGAACGTCTCTCTTGCCACGTTTGTGAATATGTATGTCGCAATTGCCACATTAACGTCAGTCTTGCCACGTTTTCCAATGGAACATCTCTCTTTCCACGTTTGTGAAAATGTATGTCGCAATTGCAACATTTGAGAAACTAGGTTTTCCCCTCCAATGGTCACCTTAGTATGTTCACCAAGTCAAAATACCAACGGTCACTTAGGACTTTTTTACGTCGGAATTGCGACGTTACAAAATCTATAAATATGTTGCATTTGACGGATGTTGCGACAAGTTTGCTATAATAATGATGCTTATTACTTCTTGAAGAAGAAGTAAAGAGTAAAGTGGAGTGCCAATAGTGCAGTAAAGAGGATGCTCCAGTGATATTTTAACAGAGGGAATCTTGCATCTTCACATGAGATATCATCAAGACAATATGGTAGAGGAAAAGTATCAGTGCCATTATTCAATTGAAGATCAACATCGCACACCATGTCTTGAGAAAAGGTAGGATTTGCAATGAAAAGCATAATGTTTATGTTGTAGCCATTATCTCTGCCTGAGACTTCTTCTGATGACCATTTTTCTAGACAAAGGGAAGATACCATACCCATTGGGCACTCTTCATCATTAGCAATATCTTCCACCCTTAAAATAGACATGGATTAGGGATTATGGTTTAAGTGTTTAAGGGTTGATGGCTAAGGGATTAGGGAATTTAGGGATTTTGTGTTAAGAGATTAGTTATTAACTAAGGTTGAGGGACTAAGGGTTTATGTAAGGTGTTGGCGATGGAAGTCACTCTTGGATTGCTATCAGGAGCAGAGCCCGACACCCATCAGTTTTTATGTCACGGTTTGTTTATAGATGGGGTGACCGAATGGAAGCCAACTCAAAAGGATATCATTCCAACTCTAAACTAGGCCAGACATGCATGGGTGAGTGACGTGTTTATAAACTTCAGACAGTGAGTGTAGTAAAGGGTGAACAAATGGAAGACTTGTATGGAAGGAGTGTGAAGGTCTGTTACAAACGACAGGTTCCTAATAGACTGTAGAAGAAGGAATCCAAATGCAAGGTCTTCTTTCACTTAAATACAAAAATCAAAGAATACAATAATGCAACGATAAATTATTTATCATAATAGAACTGTAATAATTCGTGCGACTCGATTAGTCACGAAGTCTCTAAGCATGAAACGAAAACTAGATGGAACAAGGAAAACTGTCTGTCATAAATGAGATATCTCAAATATAGATGCATAAGCTGAAAACTAGAATAGCTGCTAAAACATTACAGTAGGGATCTCTGCTCAACCATCGATTCTTACAAAATGGAAAAAATTGCCTACATATACTCTTCCCTTTCTTTCACCCAGCAGAGGTGTCTCAAAACTTTCAGTGGATGGTGTCGCCTCAATCAAATCTGGCCTGCATTCTTCTATCATACACTACCTTTAATTCAGCATGGTTCATGCCAGGGGGTAGCTGATCCCTTTGAATGTTCAAATGGCGTGTATAGGTTCCCCTGGTGAGTTGGAGACTCGACGTGGATTTCCTGAAGAGAACCGGTACAAGGGAACCTCCTGAGTAAATTTCAATTGGGACCTCCATACTCTGCAATAAATGGGTGATGTGAGGCTTCACCCACCCTCTTTCTCCTTTATCCATTCTGAGCAGGTACTGGGATCCAAATCTCATCGGGCTGGAGTCGGTAGAGCACAATGAACCCCTTCTGAGAATTAATTCGACACATTTGACCAAATGAAAATGAAAGTGCCCCTCACTTCAGACCTCCTCTCTTATGACCAGGCATCAGAACCATGGGCCCGGTCCTGAGCGCTATTGGGATTTCGGGGTTTGGGATTTCAAAATGCAAAAAACAAGGGGCACTTTCTCCTTGAAACTTCGATACCCGATTTGCAATGAGATCCACCTCAATGATATAGCCCCTACCGGTGGGAACCTGATCCATATGACCTGCTTCTGATTGACTGTAGTCAAACCCTCCATCGGAGTTTTGGCATTCACGATGTCATGATTCACAAGTCCTCTAGACTCGCGAATCTCCGATTCTTGATGGCTCCTTCCATGCTAGCCTTTTGACTAGGCCATGGTCCAAGTGACCACCACCACATGCCCTTGACCATCTCTGTCGGGGTTTCCGATTCGCCTTTTCGAATTGCATGAACTACTCATCCCCAAGATCCCCGATATCCCGATGGCTTCAAGTTCTCTGATGGGTGCTTTCTTGTCGGGAAATTCCTGATGATGTCGATCTCCTGCCACGCGTCCCTTCTCAAGCGAATGGTCTAGATCTCCTTCGTTGTTCCTTGCATCCATGATCAGTCTCTCTTGATGTTTATGGTTGTGGCCTTTGAATAAATCTCACCTGACCAGCTTTCAAAATACCACCTCCATGTGTTTACATCATAGGTCTTAAATCGGAGAGGAAAACATCCCTGTACATGAAATGTCGCTAACATTAGGCTCCACAGGGGATAGAGTCATACCTGCGATTCTCTAAGAACTCCTTTCGTAGCTTCAGTGCCTTGATATTGGGATATGGAGTTACTTATTAGGCCGAAAACATAAAAAAAGAAACTAAACAAGAACTAAAAGACAATATTTACAAACAGAGGAGCCAAGTAAGGCTCAAATAAAACATTTTTTAAGAAAATACCCATTCACTGGGCTGTTGAAAACCTCTTCACCCTCTAGATCCTACAACCCATAGGTGTTGTTGGAGAAAATCTCAGAGATTTTAAAGGGGCCGATCCATATGACGTTGAACTTGATGTGCTTGCCTTTATCCTGTCTAGGTGCATCCCACTTAAATACCAAGTCCCTGATCTCGAACTTCTTTTTCCTAACCTTCCTGTCAAAAGCCTACTTGATCTTTTGTTGATGACTGTAAGCTGCATCCCTCACTTGTTCTCTGATCTGCTGCACTTCCACTATCTGATAAATTCTTCTGATCATATGATCTGGTTCTCCCTCATAGTCTTGAAAGAACTTCGCCAGAGGTAAGGCGAGCTCAGTAGGGAAAGCTGCCGCTGCTCCGTAGACTAGTTGAAATGGCAAAGTGCCCAGAGACTTCTTCGTCGTGACACGATTGGCCCACAGAGTGAATTTCAACTTTGAATCCTAGGATCTTTTGTTATCCTCTAACAATCTTTTGATGATCTTTATCAGGCTTTTGTTATAGGATTCCGCTAAACCATTGCCCTGGGGATAGTAGGGGGTGGAGTGAACTAAAGAGATCTGGAACTACTCACAGAACTTAATTAAAGGTTCAGATTTGAAAGAAGCAACATTATCGGTGATGATTCTGCTGGGACATCCAAATCGGGCTATGATATCCTCCAGGAAGATGATAATTACTTTGTGTGATGCGCTTCTGGTGGGGACAACTTCTATCCACTTGGTGAAATAATCTGTCGCAGTCAGGATCCATCTGTACTGACCACTTGAGGGAGGATGAATCTCTCCGATGAAGTCCAACCCCCACTACTGGAAAGGTGCCAAAGATACAATGGGTTGCAATGGTAGTGAGGTGAGCTGTTTCTTTCCTGAGAATTTTTGAGATTTGGTGCAAGATCTGATCTCCCTGCAAACATCAGCGAATAAAGTAGGCCAGTAATATCTAGCCCTGAGGATATTATGAGCTGTGGTTTTCCGGAAATGATGCCCCCCACAAAGGCCTTTATGGAAATCAAACATAACCTTATGGGCTTCCAGTGGGTTCAAACATCTCAGCAGCATCCCCAAAGGATCTATCCAGTACAAAACTTTCTCAATGAGACAATACCTAACCGCCTTGAGCTTTAAATCTCTCGCTTTTATTTTTCCCAGTCCATCGGGGGGCTTTAATTCTTGCAGAAAATAAAGAATGTCATGATACCAGGCACAATTTACCTGCGATAAGTCGTCTTGAGGGAATTGGCTAGGCAACTCAGTTTGTTGAGTTCCTGAGCAAGTGTTGAGGAAATTGACTCCCAAGGCTTCACAATTGGATTCAGCTAGTAGCTTGGCTAGGCCTTGCCCCTTAACCATCTTGGTGGGCTTTATTTCCAAGTCAAATTCCATAATTTTTTCTATCCATTTTCCTCTTCTCCCATATATGTATGGTTGTACAAGAATGTCTTTTACGAAAGCTAAAGGAACATATGTTGTCACTTTCGAATGTAAGACGTAGACTCTAAAAGCTTTGAGGGCTTTCACCAAGGCATAAGACTGCTTCTCCACGATCTCGTACTAGAGCTCTGTATCTCTCAATGCCCTGCTGAAGAAGGCAATGGGTTGTTCTCGTCCTTCCACATTTCTCTGCAATAAGACCACCGCCACTATATCAACAGAAGCAAAGGAGAAAATTAGGAATTCTTTGGAATAGTTAGGACTGACAAGCACAAGTGCCACAGTCAATGCCCTTTTTATTTGGTCAAAATAGGTCATGGGCTCAGTAGTCCATTTCACTTCATTTCCCTTTCTGAGCATGGCCCTGATGTGTTTCACTAGCTCGGCAAAATTTGAGACAAACGTCCTTAGAAAATTATTTTTTCCCAAAAAGGCCTGAACCTCTTTTTTAGACTTAGGAAGTGACAAGGCTTGAATTGCCTCCACCCTGCTGGGATCAATTCTCACTCCCTCTTCCGATACTATATGTCCCAATAACTTTCCTTCCTACATAAAAAACAGGGACTTCTTGGGGTTCACGGAAAGGCCAAACCTTCGGAATTTCGAGAAAACTTTTCTTAAGTGGTAGCGGTGCTCCTTATCAGACCTGGAAAAGACCATGATGTCATCTAGGTAGATCACTACAAATTGGTCTTTTTCTCCTATGAAGGCTATATCCATGGCTCGCTGAAATGTTTCTCTCACATTCATAAGCCTGAATGGCATTTTGGCATACATGAAAGTGCCCCAAGGAGTGGTGAAGGTTGTCTTTTTCCTGTCCTCAGGAATGAACGATATCTGATTATAGCCAGAAAACCCATCGATCATGGACATCCTGGAGGCACGAATTACCCTCTGCAGTACGTGTTCCATCTTAGGTAAGGGGTAGTTGTCTTTCTTTGAGCTTCTGTTGAGATTCCTGAAATCAACGCAGAGCCTAATTTCTCCACTCTTCTTCCTTACTGGGACAAAATTGGCCACCCATTCAGAATACCTCAAGGGGAAAATGATTTATGCATATAACAACTTTTTAACTTCCTTCTCCATGATGGGAAGTAACATGGGGTTTATCTGTCTTAGCTTCTGCCTGAAAGGCCTAGCTCCTTCCTTCAACGGGATCTTCTGCTCGATGACATATGTGTCATACGTCTTGAGGTATTTGTATGTCCATGAAAACACATCGATGAACTCCCTCAACAGCTTCGTGTACTCGACCTTCTGTTCTTTGGTCAAACTACTTGACAATTTGACAAACTTGGGCTCCTCTGGTGTTCCAATGTTGCATTCGACTGTCTCAACATCTTCATTTGAGACCCTGCCCTTTACTGGCACATCATTCCCATTGAACAATCTCTCTAAAGGGATAATTCCTCTCAGGATGTGATTACTGGGCAGCTGAATGACCTAATGATTAGCGATTTCGTTTAAAAACCTCTCAGGATGAGGGTCACCTTCCAAATCAGGATCTTGGTCAATATGCAGCGTAGAAAATTCATCCACTGCTTGGAGAAACCTTTCGAGTTCAGAATCATCCTCGAACACCTTCCAATGCTTGACATTGTTCGGCACTGAGGGCCTATACCTTATCTCAACATCATTTTTTACCATAGGAGGTAGAGGAAATTTGAGCAAACTAACTGAGACAGCTAAAGAATCGGCCAAAGTATTTTCTTCCCTCAGAATGAAAGAAATGTTAAAAGCCAAGAATAAATTATCAATAAGGTCCCATACTTCATTCTGATAATTTCTAAGTCGAGGGTTATGGGCGCAATAATAATTCCTTACCTGCTGAATAATCAACTCAGCATCTCCGAATATTTCCACTTCTTCAATTCCCATTTCCTTTGCGGCCCTCATACCCAGAACAAGAGCTTCATACTCTGCCACATTGTTGGTGACTTCGAATTCGAGCTTGTATGATAGGGATATGACTTTTTGACAAGGTGATATGAAAACCACCCCAGCGCCAGCTCCTTTGCTGGAAGAAGCTCCATAAAAAAACATCTTCCACACAGAGGAACTTTGAGTAGAAATGGGATGATCAGGGATGGGATGTTTTCTCATTAGTAAAGAGCTTTCAAGGGCATTGGTAAGCTCCAGCAAGCTAGACCCTAAGTCAGTGTCAAGTGAAAAGATGGGGTGGTTGGTAGGGTCTGCTTCATCACTGACAATATAGGCCAGCTGGGCTTATCTGTATAATCTCCTTCATTCCCCTCCAAAGACCGGAATGGTATCATACATGAGATCCATTTGTAGTGTCCCTCCCAATTTTTTGATCCATGATCTAGACAACAGCATACCGAATTTTGGGGGAATGTCCGCTACCACAATATCCATGACCACACTCTTCATGGGTAGTTGAAAAAGAGAAACCACCATGTCCTTGATGACTCCCAGACATTGCACCCTCCTTGAATCAAAAGAGAATAAATCATGGTAGGCCCTGGTCACTTCTAATCCCAGCTCTTCCATCAATATTTTGGGCATAAGGTTATGGGAAGCCCCTGAGTCCATGAGGCAGTTATGCAACACTTTATCATGTATATTCAGGGATGTGTATAAGGGAGGGGATGAATCATATCTCTCTTCTACCATGGGCCCTAAGACAACTGCAGGCTTTTCATATTGAAGGTTTATTGAGTCAGAGGGAGGCTGGGGGGGGTCTGATTGTAGCAACTTGGAGAGGGACCTTTTGAAGTCTTCATTTTTAACTAGCTCAGAGAGGGGTATAGGAATACTAATATTCTGAATCTCATGCTCAAAATTGAAGGAGGGGGTAGGTTTGGGAGCTTCTCTTACCTTAGTGATAGGTTCCTTGGCTGTTGGCGAAGCACTCTACGTTTTCTTTTCTTTAGCTGTGGCTGCCGCAGTTTTAGTAGGCCTATCTGCTATGAGGGGCTGGTCTGAGTTGTCAAAGTCTCCTTCTTTTCTTCTAGACCTGAGATTATATCTGTTAGAAGCGTGACCAGGCCTTTCTTCTTTCCCCAACTCATGAATCTAAGCACTCATCAGTGATTCTTCATATGCTGACTACGTCAAATGGGGAAAAGGGGGAGTTTCTTCAATACAATGAATTTCAGGGCCAAACTCATCTATCTCCTCTCTTTCCTCATGATCTACCAGGTTATTTTGGAGGGGGTCTTGAACCCTTTGGTCTTCTCTGTCCTTCACCCTCTGTTCCCTCAGGAAAACCTAAGGCGTATTGTTAGTCGGTCATCTGAAACCTCTATTATCATTTTTTTGGGGATTTCTGTACATGGGCTTCCCTTCTAATTCCAACCTTTCTATCTTGGCAGCAAGTGATTTTA
The DNA here is from genome assembly GCA_009831015.1 of Picea engelmannii. NCBI lineage: Eukaryota > Viridiplantae > Streptophyta > Pinopsida > Pinales > Pinaceae > Picea > Picea engelmannii. The sequence continues at coordinate 67,605 of ML778024.1, read as the reverse complement.
GTGTTTTAGCTGTCTCATCTATCTGATGGGGTAGGAGAGAGGAGCTGGATGAGGAATATCCAGGCCTGTTCTTGGAGGTAGTTCTATCATCGACATTCTTGAGTCAGTTGACAGCCAATATGTTGGATTCTACCTCCACGGCTACGTCTTGCATGTGGGCTAACGTAGCATCTCTTCTCTCTCTCAGCAGTAGGCAGAAATCAGGATCAAATGCACTGGAGTAAGTGATCATTGTAGAGGCTTCAGAGGGTTTTATCTCAGCAGGGATTCTATTGTACATTTTATTAAATCTCTTGGAGAAGTCAGAAACAGACTCACCTTCCTTTCTCTTCAATGACCCAAACTCTGTCATGTAATACATGAAGTCTTTTTTATCTCCCCACTATCTCAAAAAGGCATTATCTAAAGCTCTGATCCCATCAATAGATCTAGGAGGCAGGGCCCTGAACCATTTTCTAGCCTCTCCTTGGAGACTATGGACAAAAATTCTCATCCATACGTCTGTGTGCACGATAACATCATCATCCGTGAAAGTGTAAAAGGCTGCTAGGTGCTCTTCGGTAGTTATGTCCCACTCGCCTATAAAATTGGGCAGCTGCTTAAGGTACCCTTCTACTAGGAGGTTATTGAGAGGTTGTGGTAGCACAAGGGGAGCGTATCTAGAGGCTACAATGACCTCTATTTCGGTCATAGGGGTATTTTCTCCGGCCATAGGAATATTAGGTGGAGGAGAACTCAGAGGAGAAGGAGTTCGCGAAGGGCCTACCGGGAATGAATCTCGAAGTGGGGTGGGAAACAAGAGGTGATTCAAGGAGGATTGAGTGACAAGGATTTCTCCCTCCAATCCCAGACCAGGAGGGGAAAAATCAGTAGGAACACTTCATAAATTCAGGAAACGAGAAACTTGTGAAGGAGGTCTATCAAGAAACTGAGGGGAAGAAAATGAATTTCTTACATAAGGAGATGGTGGATTACCTGTTTCGACGGTGGAAGATTCTTCTTCAGGGGCCTTTCCTTTTCTGAGGACCACCTCTGGATCAGTTTCAGATGTAGCTAGGGGCAGCTGTGGATGAGACCGCGTGTGTCTGCCTCTGAAAGCCACAATTGATAGAGTGGGTTCTCCCAAGCAAAGTCGTCACAATGGAGTCGCCAGGTGCACAACAACAATCTCAATAGTTCTGATCTCTTATGCATCTTCAGAATCAGCTAATAGTTGTCGTTCAATCCCGGGGAAAATATTCAACTTCATCCCCGGCAACGACGCCAGAAATGTTGGCGAAGGAAGTCACTCTTGGATTGTTATCAGGAGCAGAGACCAATGCCCATCGGTTTTTATGTCATAGTTTGTTTATAGATGGGGTGACCGAATGGAAGCCAACTCAAAATGATATCATTCCAACTCTAAACTAGGCCAGGCATGCATGGGTGAGTGAGTTCTTTATAAACTTCAGACAATGAGTGTAGTAAAGGGTGAACAGATGGAAGACTTGTATGGAAGGAGTGCGAAGGTCTGTTAGAAACGACAGGTTCCTAATAGACTGTAGAAGAAGGCATCCAAATGCAAGTTCTTATTGCACTTAAATACAAAAACTAGAGAATACAATAATGCAAAAGTAAATCATTTATCATAACAGAACTGTAATAATTCGTGCAACTTGGTCAGTCACGAACTCTCTAAGCATGAGACGAAAACTAGATGGAACAAGGAAAACTGTCTATCATAAATGAGATATCTCGAATATAGATGCATAAGATGAAAACTAGAATAGCTGCTAAAACATTACAGTAGGGAGCTCTACTCAACCATCGATGCTTACAAAATGGAAAAAATGCCTATATATACTCTTCCCTTTCTTTCGCCCAACAGAGGCATCTCAAAACTTTCAGTTGATGGTGTCACCTCAATCAAATCTGGCCTGCATTGTTCTATCATATGCTACCTTTAATTCAACATGGCTCACGCCAGGGGGTAGTTGAGCCCTTTGAATGTTCAACTGGTATGTATAGGTTCCCCTGGTTAGTTGGAGACTCAACGTGGCTTTCCTAAAGAGAACCGGTACAAGGAACCCTCCTGAGTAAATTTCAACTGAGACCTCCATACTCTGCAATAAATGGGTGACATGAGGCTTCACCCACCCTATTTCTCCTTTATCCATTCTAAGAAGGTACTGGGATCCAAATCTCATCGGGATGGAGTCGGTAGAGAACAGTTCCCCCCTTCTGAGAATTAATTCGGCACCTTTGGCCAAATGAAAACGAAATCTCCCCTCACTTCAGACCTCCTCTCTTATGACCAAGTATCAGAACCATGGGCCCGGTCCTGAGCGCTATCGGGAATTTGGGGTTCAGGATTTCAAAATGAAAAAAACAAGGGCCGCTTGCTCCTGGAAACTTCGATACCCGATTTGCGATGAGCTCCACCTCAATGAGCTATCCCCTACTAGCAGGAACCTGATCCATATGACCTACTTTCGATTGACCGTAGTCAAACCCTCCATCGTAGTTTCAACATTTACGATGTCATGATTCACAAGTCCTCTAGACTCGCGAATCTCTGATTCCCGATGGCTCCTTCCATGCTAGCCTTTTGACTAGGCCCTGGTCCAAGTGACCACCACCACATGCCCTTGACCATCTCCATCGGGTTTTTGCGGTTTTACTTTTTGAAGTACATGAAATACTCGTCCCCAAGATCCTCGATATCCTGATGGCTTCAAGTTCTCCGATGGGCACTTTCTTGTCGGGAAATTCCTGATGACGCCGATCTCCTGCCATGCGTCCCTTCTCAGGTAGACGGTCTATATCTCCTTCACTATTCCTTGCGTCCATGATCAGGCTTGCTTGACATTTATGGCTGCGGCCTTTGAATAAATCTCACCTGACCGACTTTCAAAATCCCACCTCTATGTGTTTACATCAGAGGTCTTAAATTGAAGAGGAAAACATCCTTGTGCATGAAATGTCGCTAACATAAGGGTTTAGGGTTTGGCTTGCCAGGTTTAGGGTTTATGTAATCTACACTTAATAGCAAAACAAAAAAAAAGAGATGTAATGTGAATGTGAATGTTATGTTTAGTCCCAAGGGATCATGGTAGCAACGCTATAAAATATATGCGGGGCAATATAATATAAAATAATATTATATTGCAACTCACTGATCAATATAAAATATATGCAGGGTAAATACCTCCTGCATCTACCATAATATTAACAGAAATAAAGACTTTAAAATACTCTTGGTTTCCTCTCCTCCTAACATAGTCTTATGTGGAAAAATAGTATTAGGTTTACACTTCTCCACTACCCTCTTGAGGGTTTTTCTTCATGGCAGATCCAAAGACATGAATGTTGAGAGAAATAAAAATAATTTTTTACCACTTAGAGAGGCCTTCCCTACTCCAAGGGCCCAATGATTGTTGATTTTTTACCTTCTCAAATTTCTTATTAACTTTATACTAGGCTAGGGTGAGAAACAACCTCCTTCCTTGAGTTGATTTAGTTGAAGAATGTGTTAGGACAACTTCCAACACCTCCTCAATTACAACTTGACCTCCTTCATGCTTCATCACCATTTATATGAAGTGATACTTATTATTAGTTCTAGGTATATAATCAACGCCATAATTTTTAGAAGAGTTAAAACTACTAGAATAAAAAACAATGCTCTCATCTTTCCTTGTTTTATGAAAAGCAAGTCTCTTTCGGAAAGAGGTCTCCTTCTCATTAGTGATAGGAACCTTCTACTATGTGCCTTTGATTTCTAATATTTGTTCATATCCACGGTCCCTTTCATGCATTTCTTCTTTTTTGTCCTTTCCTGTCTACTTCTTGTTTTTGGCAGCTTCTTCTTATCGCTTCCTTTAATTTGGATCCTATCAATGAAGGTTGACTACTAGAAGGGGCTGATTCACCCAAGAGAGCTTGAATTTTGGTGACGACTATGGCTGCACTTTTTTGGCTTTCTTTGAAAATTTTGTGGTTCCTTTCTAGCCAAAGGTTCCACATGATAAACTTTGGGAGCATTCCCCACAGCAAGAAAGATTGGGTTCTCCCCTTGACAGTGAAAGGGTAAAAGGAGTCCTAGTGGAGAAGGAGGCTTATTATATCCAGAGGAAAATTGAGTGCAAATTGGGGACCTATTTTCATCATCCAGACTTCTTTTGAAAAGTCGCAGTTTAAGAGAATATGGTCTATGGTTTCTTCCACATGTAGGCAAAGGTGACACCTGAAAGGTCCTTCCCATCCATGTATTCTTACGTTCTCCCCTGTTTGGATGCTCTTGTGCTCCAAGGTCCAAATGAATATGTCGATTTTTGGGAGAGAGTTGGACTGCCAGATTGCTTTCCAGAGTGTCGGATTAGGCATTGCAGTGGGGACGTTGTTGAAGAGTTGGTAGCCTTCTGTCGTGGTGTAAGCCCATGCGTTCCTTCCCCATCCTCTTTCATCTTTGCCTTTCTTTTTTAGGGGGGACTTCCCTTGAAGACATCTCTTGAGGGAACTCGAGTGACAGTCTAGAGAAGTTGGTCTATTTGGCACTCCCCACCCTTAACAGGATTGAAGTCTGTCTTCCTCCCAGATTGAGATGTGTGAAAGCGTTACAATATTTTGACTGTCCATCTAGTTTTTGAGGCACAACAGGTCCTGTCAATTCTCTAAAGGAGGGTCTCCCATTATTGAGTCTGTTTAAATTCTAATTTTATTACCATTTTTTGGCACCCAGGTAAGGTGACGGATGAAATGAGGAAGCGCCCTTTTGCAGAGCGCAAAGATAGGGGATATTTTCGTTTCTTTGCAAGGGAAATCTAATCTTCTGTACCATGGCCCTTGAAAGTATTTCCTCCAAAGTGCGATTTTACTCTAAGAAGGTTTGCCAGTGACCATCTTCCAGAGCAGCTTTGCCCCCAAGGCTAGATTTTGAACTCTGGTTTTTTTAAAATTGAGTCCCCCTTCCAGGAAGGGATTTGAAGCTTTTTCCCAGCTTATCAAGTGCATCTTCCTTCTTGCTTGCCTGCCTCCTTCCCACAAGAAGCGTCTTTGGAAAGATTTGATTCTTTGGATGACTGTGGCAGGGGCTAACAACAGCGAGCTCTTGTAGATAGGGATGCTAGACACCACAGACATTATCAGAACTGCCTTCCCTGCTAAATTTAACCAATTTCCCCCCGAAGAGGAAAAATTATTCTTTAGTTTTTCTACAAGATGGTTCCAGTGAGAGGTTCTAGGGGAATTTTTAAAAATAGGGATTCCCAGGTATTTAAAGGCCTCCCAATTAGTGTGCCCTTCCATACGTAGATCTCTTGTTATTCCCAGCATTTTATTTGGAGTGATATTCCAACCGTAGATGTTACTCTTGACCTGGCTTATTTCACTTCCGGAGGCTGCTACATAAGCATCCAATTCTCCCTTAAACGTTTTTGCTATTATCGGACTTGCTCCTCCCAATAGCAGTGTATCATCCACGAATTGTGTATGGTTTATGTCTTTCACCCCTTGCACTATTCTTAATCCCTGGAGATTTTTGTGAACTTGGATGTTTCCCAGCTGGTAGATTACAAATGATGCTTGAATTTCATAGAGCAGGGGCGAGAGGGGGAACCCTTGTCTTAAGCTCCTGGAGGATTTGAAGAAGTTTGTTACCTTTCCATTCACCAACGGGGCTATCCATGGTGATCCAATGCAAACTTTTATCCAATTTACAAATTTCGTGTCAAAACCAAACTTCCTCATGACTTCAAATAAAAATTCATGTCGGACTCTATCAAATGCATTAGTGAGGTCCAGTTTAATAACCATACCTTTTTCTTTCCTTCAAACACTGGAGTGGATAGCCTCTTGAACCAGGATGATGTTATCGGCAATATGCCTTCCTTTGACAAAGCCACCTTGGTTTTCAGGAACGATGAGAGGGAGGAGTGCCTTGAGTTGATTGGCTATAACTTTGGTGAGGATTTTATAGCTTGTGTTGCATAGAGAGATTGGTCTGAATCAATTGAGATATCAGTGAAGGATACCATGGACCAATGTTAGTATGAAACAAGGCTAGCATAGCTACAGGGCAAGGGAACCAATAGTTTTTTTCTTCATAGGGGCGAAGAAATCAAGCTTAGACGCTTAATCCTAACCCTAACCTAGCCAATCCCCTAATGGAGTAATGTCTGTTTACAGACAAGTAAACAAAACTTACGCCTAACCCTGTTTCTAAGTTTAAGTAGTACCAATTTGAAACTCCCTTGAACTCATGTAGCAGAAGCGGTGGAAAATGATATCAGTGAAGGATATGCCACTTTTAAACCGCTTGAAACCATTAGATAAAAGATGATATGAATGAAGGATATCATGGACCAATGTTAGTATGGCGCAAGGCTAGCGTAGCTACAGGGCAAGGGAAACAATAGTTTTTTTTTTCACAGGGGTGAAGAAATAAAGCTTAGACGCTTAATCCTAACCCTAACCTAGCCAATCCCCTAATGGAGTAATGTCTGTTTACAGACAAGTAAACAAAACTTACGCCTAACCCTGTTTGTAAGTTTAAGTAGCACCAATTTGAAACGCCCTTGAACTCATGTAGCAGAAGCGGTGGAAAATGATATCAGTGAAGGATATTCCACTTTTAAACCTCTACACATCAGTCTGTGCTTGAAAAGACGGTTCGGAGCTGAATTAATGGTCGTCACTTCGGTGTTTAACGACTTATGGATTGAAATGAACTGTTTTTGTGTGCATGGGTGATGAGTGAAGGATAAGAATTTTCCCTGATGTCTATGGACCCTTTACTTATATTTTAGTTGATTGATTCATAGCTGAATGATGTAAGTATTTTTGTTTTCTAATGAGCAAGTACTTCTGTGGCTTGATTGTTTAAAACTTTGATTTATCTCTGTGTTTTAAATTTCTTGAACTTGTGTACATCTTTGGATTTTTTTTTATAAACTCTGCATTGTGGATAGATATTGTGGAGTGATGTCGACACGAGATTATGCAAACATTCCTCGCAAATGCTCTAGGCATTGTCAAGAAGGAAGAACAATGACTCCTTCTTCAACTGGGACTCCGAGTGGGCACCAACAATCTTGTCCAAGGAGATTGTTAGCCGAGTCTGTAAATAGATCAATTGCAGAACCTTCTCAAACCAGTGTTATGGATGCAGCCTTTTTGGATACGTTACGCATCAAAACTCCTACACCTGAGAATGTAGGGAATAGCTCTGGACCAGAGAACATTTCTGGTAAGTTTCTTAAATTTTGTTTATTTTTGTTGAATTTTTTTGTATTTAAATTTATGTGCGGTTAAATCTTGAAGTTACTTTCAAATGTGTGTGTAGGAAATCATTTTAGAGCAAGGGGTGACAATAAGAGTGGTTGTCACGAAGATTCAAATGTTGGTGCAGAGGGAGAAGGTGGATGTAGGATGTCGCGTTATCAAGAAACCAAAGATTACACGCCAACATCCACCTATCCTTCATAAGTTGATGATGAACTTCCCTGGGAAGGGAATACAAAAGAAATGACGCTTGAGCGATGCTCAGGTGTCAAAAGGAGGTTGGAAAATGATTTGGCGGTCTTGGAACTTCCTTTGGAGAGCAAACAAAGTTTGCAAATTGTTTTGCATTCACTGGAAAAATTTATGGATGCATATCATAAGACGGGGCCAACCACTGACATTTTTGTCGATCTAATGAGGCGACGAAAGTTAGAGGTGATGGGTCCTGATAAATGGGATACGGTAAAAAATAGAGTTTCAAAGGAAGACGCCATCTCTCTGTTCAATTTCAAGGAGGGTCCAAAGCAGAAAATGCTGAAGGTGCAATATTTTAAGCACCCCCACTTTGATGGACATCTATATAACAAATTTTTGGCCGCATATGGGAAATTGTCATGGAACGATGAGGTTCCACACTATTTTGCAAGACATTTTTTTGCAGATTTTTTCTTCCAGATGAAACCGGATTATACTAGTCTACCATCCAAATATTATGGTACTGGTAAAGGACGTACATATAATTGCAAAGGGGCATATCAAAGTGGAGCATTGTCGATGCCTCCACAACCTCCAGTGCCTCACCCAAAAGGGACATTTGCATCACTTTCAGAGTTCCATTCTACATCAGAAGTTGGCAAAGAGGCCAGGACTGCAATTGGGGAAAATTTGGAATCTATGTTCTATGGTGTTGATGTTGGCATGAAGCATCAGCGAGCAGAGGCCGATTCTCAGGCCACATTTGTTCATAAAATAGATGCAGACTTGGATGCAATGTCAGCAGAAGAAGTTTTGGAGTATGCCAAATTTTTTTGGGATGGTTGGAAGAAGCTCATTCAGAATGATGACCTGAATCGCAGATTGGTATGTGATCTATTTAGGAAAATTTTGACGCATTTTATGATATTTTATTTTGAATTCTAGATATATATATCCTTTTTTCTATAAAAATAATCGATTTCTTCTTGCCATTAATCGTAGTTTGCAGATATGTTAAACGAAGCTCCAATTGGTAGGGGACTTGATTCAACAAGTTTGAATTTGGATGGATTGAATCGGGTATGTTTTTTCTAATAGTTGTTCAATCTCCACTCTTTTGAATTAGAGTTCAACAACATTTATAATTTTGTATAATTGTGAACATGTTAAATCTTCGATTTAGTTCTTAGTTATGTTGTTCACAGCTCTCTATTCCATCTATTCCATCTTCTACTACTTGGGATGGCTTGTCTCAAATCTTAATGGGAGAGTTTGAAGCGGGTGGAAGTTCACAGGTATCATTTAATGTATTAAAATTATTTAAATTTAATGTGTTATATAATCGTTTCAATATAATTTATTAAATTTTCAAATTTGAAATGTGATATATAGGCTAATGTGGAGAAGAGAGTACACGAGAGTGTGCTCGGGAGAGAGATTGGGATTGATGAAGCAACCTGATTAGGAAAGGATGTTCATGATGAGTCCATTCATGATGATTCATAAATGTACGTTCTTGACTTTTATGCAATTTTTGTTTTTTCAAATTTATAGTTTTTAGCCTTTCCTCAATTATTTTGAATTATATAGAATCCCTAGATA
>ML778024.1:41336-51557 GCA_009831015.1 Picea engelmannii | reverse complement strand
TGATTCGTCTTCTGATTCAATTTCGGTTTCAACATCTTCTTCGACATTATGAGACAAATCTATTTCTATTTTTTGAAAAACATAAAATTCTAATTACAATCAATTATATTATTTAAAATATTTTTAATTTGAATTCTATACTTCGAATTTTGTATTACTATATTTACACAGGAAAGGAGGGCGTTTAGTCTTATGTCCTTTTATACAAAAGGATTAGACAGGCTCCTAGACGACTCCTCAGGTAAAGACTAGTAAACTTTTCAGCGAGTCACAGTAGTGGAAACTGTGCCTTTAAACAACTCGAGACTACTGATACGGCTCTGGATTTAAACTTTAAACATAGAGAGAATTTTATATAGACAAAAAGAGCGAATAGCTTTAACAGATCAGAATGAGTCAATGTGTGTTGTGTGCTTAATCATCATATCTGCATGCATACCTAGTTCAACTTCTTCTTGTCGAAAATCTCTATTGACATTATCATCATTTATTTCTTCAATATTCGCACATTCTTGTTTCTTTCTCCGATAAAGCTCTTTCCTTTTCTCGATTTGGCGAGTATCATCTCAAGTGCGATCATATTTTCTCTTGCACAAACTTTTGTTTCCCATGATTTTTATAGTTATCTATAAAAGATATGTTCAACAAAGACTTCACCTTGAAAAATTGCTCAACATTTATCTTTCAACCCATAAATTGTTATTCCAATAAAAACTTGAACAAACATCATTTACCTTATTCAACAAAAACCAAAAAGATGATTCGAAACTTTGTTGAAGTGTTTTAAAAAACCACCATGTATCGATATCGATCCCCCGATTAAGCCTATGGAACAGAGGGAATAAAGAAAAGAAGAAAAGAATATAGTGACAATCAGTAATAGAAGTGCTTTGAAATCCTTATCCTTGAGCTCATATCTTTTTGTTCATTTGATGGATTGTGTTAAATTTGTTCGATTGCACTCCTATTTATACCATTTGGCGCGAAAAGAACTTAAACAACGTGTTGTTTCATATTTTCAAACATATACGATGCCTCGTTTCATATTTTTCGACGATCGGATTTCGTTCGACAACCTTTCGGCCGAAAGAATTTTTGTTTTGGCTGAAAGATTGGGAAACCGTTTAATTTAACGGATTCCGTTAAATTTTATTCTTTCGGTCGAAACATTTATTTTTCGGCCGAAAAATATTTTCGGCCGAAAACATGAAATTGCCACTGAAAACCGAAACCAGAGAAATGCCCCAAGCATAACTAAACTTCAGAGGTTGCGGACTCCTACAAACATTGAGAATTTGGTTTCGAAAATGACACCACCATTTCCAAAATTGAATCTACTTTCAGCTCGTATAATTTGTTTTCATTTTCGTTATTTTTATCTAATTTTATTTAATTTTTAAAAAAACTCACTACAAAATATTTTCAGCAGACATTATGATTCGGTGAAATGAAATATCGGTATCTAAAAAAATATACAGTGAAAAAATTTGAAAAACATATATTCATAATCCTTAAACTGTTCTTTTCAAAAGGGTATATTTAGATTTTAGTTTGACGTAAAAATTAATATAGATACGATGTGTAGAAAAACATGTATTTAAACTCTACAACGTTTTCATCTTGGTCAACTTCAAAAAATTCTAGAAATTATAATATTCATCTGTTAAATTCAAAATAATAGTCATAATAGAATAGAGTCTCTGTAGATTGTTGCAGTATATTTTGTTTCTTCAAAACATAAGTTTAATAATAAAAACATTGTTGTAGAAATAAGTAACTCATTATCATTCATTTCGTGTTTAAGAAACATACTGTTAAACAATTGTCAAATTGACATATCAAATCGTGATAAAAAAAATTGAAAAATAGTCATTGGAAATCTAACACAATTCTTCACAAGTTTTGTTTTTACTGTAAAGTGAAATTCTAAATAGAAAAATACTTTTATATGTCGGAAGTTGAATAACTTGTGAAAATACAGTTTTTTTCTCATAAAACAAGAAAAAGTGTAACCCACCTTCATGATTTCACCCAATGTAAAATCCCATGAACAATAGACCAATACAAATTTTAACCTTGCCAAGAAAGCAATTTTAACACCACGTAATGTCTCATGCAACTAATTGTTATCCCAAAGGAGAGTTGTCTATTACGTAGGAGAACGGATCTGAGCCGTCAGATCTCGGGTAGATACCTGACAACCGTCGAGTCTACAGGGAGTTGCGAGGGAGTTAAGTCCTCAACGATGGGAGGATAAATCCCAATGAGAGGTGTGAAGGCATCGGGATATCGACGTTCGTGAAATCGGGAGTCACGAGGTCAAGGAAGTCGGGACATTTCAAGTCTTGAAATAGCGGGAACGATCTAGAACATCCGTTTGAGGAGACACATGTCGGAGATCAAATGACTCGTCGGTATATCGGCTACCAGGGTTTTGAGTTGACAGAGGATTTCCATCATCGGAGCATCAAAAACTTTGAAACAACGAGAGGTGACCAGGACTGTCCGTTCTTGGGACACGTGGCAGTGATGAGAGCCATCGGGAAAGGTCCTGACAGGAGGTCGTCCATCAGGCAATCGGGAGTCGAGAAATTGTGGATCCCGTGGACAAGTGGTCCTTGCAGTTTGGAAACGCGAGGCCTGATTTTTCGAAAAGTAGAAAGATCTGTGGTGGAAGCCAACTGTCATCACGGATCGAGATATTGCGAGTCCCGAGAACATAGCAGTGAGAGTTGGGAAATCACAAAATGCGATTTCCTGATGGGCCAAGGCACAACGGGGCCCATGGAAGGGTCAATGGTGGACAGGTGGTAGATTGCATCGCGGATCGAAATATCGCGATTTCCATGGACAAAGTGTCCACGCACTACGAAACTGCAAACTCCGAAACCCCAAAAGGAGGAAAGGTCGTGATCACAGAGCAACAGTCACGTAGGCCGAGAGCCTATGGAGGGCTAGCCAAAGTTACCATGCATCGAATTCGGAGTTTCACAAGTCCATAGGACATGCACGTTTAAGCATAGAAAACCCCGAATCCCGATGAGGAGTATGACTGAGGTCATATGGGAGGAGGTCACACGGATCATTGGTTTAAGCTATCGAGATTTAAAAAATCAGAGTTTTGGGAAATATGATGACAAGAGACAATCTCTTATAGAACCGCGAACCTTGAAATCGTGACGTAATTAACTTATCTCTTAAACCTTCTTTAAAATAAATTAATTAACCGATGTTTTAAGTAACACTTAATCGCATCGCGAAATCGGAGATCACGGTTTTGTGATTCAAATTGCATCGATCATCTATTACGAAAAACTCTGAATCCTGATTTCTTTGACATTTAAATGAAAAACTCACAAATTTCAAAGTTATAACCGCTTTAAATAAATTTTAAAGGGGCGCTGAAAATTTTTATTTTGTAAATTTTTAAACCATTCTTTGTCCAAAAGTAAATGCTAAAAGGGAATCGCGAATTTTGAAGTGATGAAATTCTTTCTTGAGAAGGACAGAAACCTCGAAGGGAAGCCATAAGGCAGCGGTCACACCAGAGCAGGTCACATGGACCTCGGTATAGCCGGAAAGGGATAACGCGCAAGGAAGAGACGTATTGGGATATCGAAAATCCCGTAGGGTTCATGCATTTCGGTATTGCGATATCTGAAACCCTGATAGGGGACAGGGCTGTGGCCTTGTGGGATAATGGTCATATGTGCCAAGATCTTAGCAAGGAGGGGTAATGCACAAAGTACCGTATCGATAGATCGGTGATCGGGAGATTGTGAGGACTGAGGTTCGTGACATCGAGGGTCGCGAAACGCCGAATCCAGATAGGGAGTATGACTATGGTCACATAGGAGAGGGTCGCATGGACCAAAGCATAGCCAGGGGAGGGGAAAAATCTAGAAGGTAGCGCATCGGCATATCAGAGATCGGGAGTCCGTGAGGATAGGGAACTCTCAACATCGGGCATAAGGAAACCACGAAACCCGAAACTGAGTTGGGGAACTTAACGATTAGGTGCAAAAGTCCGTGGGCAATACGGGAAGACAATGTATATGCATACATATATACACATATAACTACATGCATATACACAGATGAATAAATTTATAAATACAAATGAAATAAATTGAAAGCAAAATACCAAAATCCCTCCAGAGCTGGAATTACAAGCAAATCATTTTTATTTCGCACTGCAAAATAGGAAATTACCATTTATCACCAAATTATAAGAAAGGTTCATGCAATTTATTGACTCGATCAACTCCGCGTTATTCACAAAGGTACTAAAACTGTGCACAAGCTGGCGGACTGAATCGTACCTCTTACCATACCTGAGAGCGAACTCCAAAAATTGTACAGACTTGGGTTGGTTCCCAATATTTTAAAGAGACTGGACTCCAGGCCCTAGATTTTGTCAGTGACCATATCAATATACTCTGTTTCTACAAAAAAAACACGCAACAGATACAACAATGGCCAGCGCTAGCAAGGTGCTCAGAAAAATGATGAGGATGTGAACCATGGCAAGGGATATTCTGGAAACCTCTGAATAGAGAAAAGGCAGATCTGTGGTGGAGAAAGAATGATGCGAGGAAAGTCCCAGCAAATTAGAAAGTGGAGGCAAAGGAAGGACGCGTAGGGATTCAAAGAACTGACAGGTGTAGAATTTTGGGGTTAGATGCGAGGGAACTAGAGGAAGCGAGGCAGGCACGTGGAATCCATGCGTGCCTGAATCCATGTGTGTTCTCTTATTTATTTTTATATTTTAAAGTGTAAAAATAATTTAAAGTAAATTGAATAATTTAGGATAAATAATTTATTTATATATATACATATATATAAAGGTCAAGTTAGTTTAAATTAAAGTAAAGTTAATTTGGGTTAAATTAGTGTAATAATAATTTTAAATTAATTATTTTATTTAGGTGTAAGGTTAATCTACCTTAAAGTTAATTAATGATGTTAGGGTTTAGACTAAGACAAGCGGGAAGGAGGTGGCATATGCACTAGGAGAGTAAGTATAGGAAGTGATGAGTAAGGCACAAAGATAACGTAGCTACAGGGAAAGGGAATCACTACTTGTTTTAGTAAGGGTGAAGAAACCAAGCTTAGACGCTTAATCCTAACCCAAACCTAGCCAATCCCCTAAAGGTGTAATGTCTCTTTACAGACAAGTAAAGAAAACTTACACCTAACCCTGTTTCTAAGTTTAAGTAACACCAATTTGAAACATCCTCGAACTCACCCTGATAAATTTGGGGTGATGCAAGTTAAGGCATACAAGATGGTCAGGAATTGGAGGGGTCGAGGTAGGGGAGTGTCGTCACGGGCACCACCAACACCACCAGCGCCACCACCACCATCGCCCGAACTAGCCCTCATATTGCGCTCGTTGGAAGCCATTAACGAGACTTTAAAGGGGCACCAACCGGCAGGGACTGAAGTGGAACCCCCACCGTCTGGAACAGGTAATCAAGCAGCTTCAAGGGATTCAAGCGGAGGACCTCCACCTGAAGACATCACGCGAGAATTGTAGAAGATCAAAATTCTAGAGTTTGTCGGAGGTCACGCCAATGAACGCGTGGAAGCATGGTTGGAAGGCATGACAAGGTGTTTTGCCTTAAGGGGCAACTTGGAAAGACAACTACACCTTACCCCAGACACAGTATCTTGGGAACTTTTCGAGGAGAGGTTCTGAAGGAAATATCTACCAGCATACTACGAGGAACAACAGGTAGGGGCATTTCATGCCTTAGTACAAGGAAACATAACTGTAGAAGAATATGAGATCAGGTTTATGGAACTACTCAAATATGTTTCGTATATGGACAATGACCAACGATAGGTAGAGCGCTTTGTCTATAGATTGAACCCTAAGATAAGAGCTATGGTGTGGATGTGGAAACCGTCTTCCGTAGCGGAGGCGGTGCAAAATGCATGTTACGCGGAAGAACACATGAACTTGACCGGGGGTACAAGACCGAAATTTCTGCATCACCCAGGATTCGTAGGGAAGGCCCCGAGGACATTTCCTAGGGGAGGGGTCTCAAGGCCACTTCCATATCGTAACAGAGTCCCACCAAGGACAGTAGCTGCAGAGATTTCAATGGCAGCAAGTGTAGCATCTCGTTCATCGCCAATGGTGCAGACAGGACCACGACCATCTTAGGGAACAACGAGTAGGGGTAGGAGTTCCATGGGAATGAACTCATTTTAGAGACAGTCACATAACAACGCACAGGTTCAATCTCGTGTTACCTGTTGGAGGTGCGAAGGACCCCATTACCAGCACGACTGCCCAGAGTTACAATCACGATTTGTACATAGAGAAGGAAAGGTACCGATGGGGAGAGCAAGTAACAACCATCAGATTTATGCGACGGTTAATAACCGCCAGGACGAACATCAATCCATGGTGGTGGAGTCGTCAGGTATGCTAAATCATATCAATGTTAAGGTTTTATTTGATTTTGGTGCGATAGATAGTTTCATTTCACCATCTGCATTAGAAAAGAGTGGGTTGGCAGCCTATGAGCACGATGACTTCAAACAAGTCGAGATGGCTTTGGGGGAAAAACAAGCAGTACGACCTAGTGTTGATAATTGTATAGTAGACCTGGGAGTGTGTACTACCAGGTTGAAGGTATACGTCACTGCTCTTGGGGAATATGACATAATCATTGGAATGGATTGGTTAGCAGCTCATCGAGCTTTGGTAGATTGTTTCGCAAAGAAGGTGCTTTGTGTCGATGATGAAGGAAGACCAGTAGAGATCTAGGGTGTACGGAGAAAAGTGTCGTTACGCTTTATATCAAATATGAAGGTTAAGCGATGCTTGAGACAAGGGTGTCGACTTTATGTAGTGGAATAAGTGAATGAAAGGAAGGGACCCTCATTCGATCAGTACCCGGTATTGTCAGAATTTCAAGATGTTTTTCTGAACGCGTTACCAGGGTTACCTCCTGAGAAGGATCTTGATATTACTATTGAGCTAAAACCTGGTGCAGAACCAATATGAAAGACTCCGTATTGGATGACGGCGCCAGAACTTTGTGAATTGCAAATGCAGTTGAAGGAGTTACTGGACTTAGCACTAGTAAGGCCTAGTGTCTCACCTTGGGGTGCACCAGTAATTTTTGTAAGGAAGAAGGATGGATCCTTATGACTGTGTATAAACTACAGGGACTTGAACCATGCTACAGTGAAAAATAGGTACCCAATGCCATGAATGGATGACCTCTTCGATCAGATGAAAGGAGCAGCGGTATTCTCAAAGATCGATTTGCGATCAGGGTATCATCAGTTAAGGATTAAGGAAGGTGGTATCCCAAAAACTGCCTTTTGAACTCGGTTTGGACATTATGAGTTTGTTGTGGTACCTTTCAGATTAACTAATGCACCAGTAGTATTCATGAGCCTCATGAACGACGTATTCTGAAAGTACTTAGATCAATTTGTACAAGTTTTTCTAGATGACATTCTCATCTATTCCAAGAATGAAAGAGAACACCAGAAACACTTGTGAATAGTGTTGTCTTGCCTTAGAGAGAACAAATTGTATGGGAAGTTGTTGAAGTGTTCCTTCTTCCAGAGAGAGATCCACTATTTAGGTCATATCATTTCCGGAAAAGGAATATCTGTGGACCCGAAAAAGGTAAAGGCCATTATGGAATGGCCAGTGCCAAAAAATGCCCATGAGGTGAGAAGCTTCATGGGGCTCACAGGTTGTTACCGAAGATTTGTGGAAGGATTCTCAAGAATAGCGAAACCCATTACCACTTTGCAATGCAAGGCGGTGAGGTATGAATGGACAGAAGAATGTGATAGTGCATTCATTGAGCTTAAGAGGTTACTAACTAGTGCGCCAATCCTACGAGTGTATGATATGGAAAAGGACTTCACAGTCTACACAGATGCCTCGAAACAAGGGTTGGGCGCCGTGATAATGCAAGATGGAGGAGTGAAAGCTCATGCATCAAGGAAGTTGAAGAAGCACGAAGAGTTATACGTGACTCATGATTTAGAGTTAGCAGCTATAATTCTAGCTCTGAAACTTTGGAGGCATTATCTTGTGGGGCGAAACTTTGAGCTCAAAACGGACCATCAAAGTTTAAAACAACTCTTCACTCAAAGAGATCTGAATGCCAAGCAAAGGCGATGGACTGAGTTTATGAGTGAGTATGATTTTGGTATTTCGTACATAAAGGGAAAGGAAAATGTGGTCGCAGATGCCTTGAGTAGGAGGCCACGTATATTCTCCTTGGTAACCTTAAAGGTCAGTCTGAGGGAACATGTGTTGACACAACTACCAGGAGACAATTGGTATTTAAAGGTTACTTCAAACCTCCAGAGTGGAAGGCAGTTAGTTACAAAATATGAAGGATATAGTCTAGAAACATACGGACTATTAAGATATCGAGGAAGGATATACATCCCTGAGAAAGGGGATATTCGAAGCATGATACTGAAGGAAGCCCATAGAGCACTTTATTGTGCACATCCAGGTGTGAAGAAGATGTACGCAGATATGAGGAAGCTCTTCTTTTGGGTAGGAATGAAGCGCGATGTAGTCCATTTCATTGCCAAGTGAAAGATGACCACCATCACCCGACAGGCCTCCTACAACCACATGATGTCCCTATGTCCAAGTGGGAAGTCATCTCAATGGATTTTGTTGTAGGGTTGCCTCTCACATCTCATAGACACAATGCCATTCTTGTGATAGTGGATAAGTTAACCAAGAGTGCTCATTTCATTTCGATTAGAGACAGTTATGATGTTACTGATGTGGCACGAGTTTTCGCAAACTTATCCATTTACACGGGATACCTAAGAATATCATTTCAGATAGGAACTCCAGATTCACTTCTAGGTTTTGGACAAGTTTACAGTCAGCTTTGGGGAATCAGTTGAACTTAAGAACAATTTATCATCTTGAAATTGATGGGAAAACTGAGAGAGTAAATCAAGTTATGGAAGACATGCTTAGGATGTATGTAATAGATAATCAAACCCAGTGGGAGAAGTACCTACCTTTGGTAGAGTTTGTCTACAATAACAATTATCATAGTTCCATCAGAATGCCACCCTACGAAGCTTTGTATGGGAGGCCATGCATAATTCCTTTGAGTTGGGATAGACTAGAAGACCAAGTTATTCAGAGACTAAAGGAATGGGTGATTCAGATTAGGCAGAGACTAAAGGAAGCACATGATAGACATAAAAGTTATGCGGATGCACACACGACCGACCCAAGTTATGAAGTGGGAGACTAGGTTTGGGATGGGGACAAAGTTGTCACCTCGTTTTATAGGGCCATTTAGGGTCTAAGAGAAAATTGGACCCGTTGCCTATCGTCTTGTACTGGCACCCAACTTACATAAAACTCATAATGTATTCCATGTATCTATTTTACGTCATTATGATGTTGATGAATCACATAAACTAAATTGGAAGGAATTGTAGGTATCGGACGTGGGAACCCTCACGGTAGAACCGTTATGCATATTGGACCGTAGAGACCAACATCTCAGAAACCGTCTAGTAGATCAAGTTAAGGTCCAGTGGGACAAGTATAGTCCAGGATCTGCTACTTGGGAGGACGGCGAGACTATCCCTCACTATTTTGACCACCTCGAGAACATGTTTCTCGAAGGTGGGGTGTATGTAACACCACCTTTTGAGTTAGACAACCAAGATTATCTGAGGCCTATATACTTTATTTTCTAGTCACGGTGAAACTATTAAGTGATACACTTAAACTTTAAAATTTATGAACTTTTTTGAATGTTTAAATGTTATTGATGATGATGTATGTAATGCGACCTATTCTATGAATGTAAATTTAATGAATGTTAAATACTATTAGAATCATGTCGGATACAATGCAATCTATTTTGGGTAAATGATAATCTTGTGAATGGGTGTCAAATTTGATTTATGGGATATTATGAAATCTAATTCTAATTGGAAATTTTTGATGTTAATTTATCGGTACGGGGATGCCAAATTGAAATGATGATAGTATGCAATTACATTATGATAATGCATAAGAATGTATGAGTTTGTGTTACAAACTAATCTACAGGTTATGGGCTATGAAATAGCCATGAGATAATGATGATGAAAGTGGATATCAGGACCACTAACCGAGAAACATTATGGTATGAATATTGTATGTGAAATTTATATTGGTTTGGATGCATTGCTATGATATGT
>ML778024.1:2906-21689 GCA_009831015.1 Picea engelmannii | reverse complement strand
TTATGAAATAATGTGATGTTAAGTTTATTTCATTGTTACATTTGGTATCAGAACATATTAGTTTGAAATCTGGGCCTAAGGGCCAAAACCCTAAGCGTTAACTCCATCCACGCTTAACCTGCAAACAAAACACGTCAGTTTGTGTCTTAATATATTGTTTCAAGCAACATTTAGCTTGACCCAATATGACTGATACAGTATCAGAAAATATACTCAAGGTAGTACCCCTTCATTATCCAAGCAAATGGTCTCATATATATCACAAGCAACCGCTTTAGGCGATACCCTTTAACTAGATCATATATGGCTACTACAGTATTAGTCTGAATATTCAAAGGAATGCCCTTTAAAATAGTGGCAGCAAACCAGATAGTTTGAAGGATCACTTCCCACAAAATGGCTACCCTTAAAGTAGCCTGATAAAGCTATTAAGCACGAAAAACAGAGGTGATAACTTAATTTTATTTGAGCAATACTTGTCAATGAGGTTTCGGGTAGAATAGACACCTGCAATCTATGAAAACCTCAAGGGAAGCTTCTATCCAAGGCTTGAAGTTGGCAAGATTTAATAACTACACGAACTATACTATATAAAATGCAATAGGACTTTTGAAAAACCTTGAAAACGTCTACTTCATCTCAAACTTAACTAAATGAGGAACTGGCAATGCGCAGCAAGAAAAAGGAAATTTTGAAGACTTGTATTGCGTGAGAATGGTATAAAATACTTGCCTGTATTAGCCTCAGTAAATTTTAAATAATGTAAAATCTCATGAACAATAGACCAATACAAATTTTAACCTTGCCAAGAAAGCAATTTTAACACCACGTAATGTCTCATGCAACTAATCGTTATCCCAAAGGAGAGCTGTCTATTATGAAGGAGAATGGATCTGAGCTGTCATATCTCGGGTAGATACCCGATAGCCGTCGGATCTGCAGGGAGTTGTGAGGGAGTTCTGTCCTTAAGGACACAAGGAGAAATCTCGATGAGAGGTGTGAAGGCATCGGGATATCGGCATTCGTGAAATCGAAAGTCAGGAGGTTGAGGAATTTGGGAGATTTCAAGTCTCGAAATAGCGGTAACGATCTGGACCATCCGTTTGAGGAGACACATGTTAGAGATCGAACGACTCGTTGGTATATCGACTACCAGGGTTTTGAGTTGACAAAGGATTTCCATCATCGGAGCATCGAAAACTTTGAAACAGTGAGAGGTGACAAGGACCATCAATTCTTGGGACATGTGGTAGTGATCGAAGCCATCGGGAAAGGTCCCGACAGGAGGTCATCCATCAGGCAATCGGGAGTCGGAAAATTGCGGATCCCATGGACGAGTGGTCTTTGCAGTTCAAAAACACGAGGCCTGATTTTTCGAAAAGTGGAAAGATCCGTGGTGGAAGCTAGCTGTCATCGCGGATCGAGATATCGCGAGTCCCGAGAACATAGCAGTGAGAGTTGCGAAATCACAAAACATTATTTCCCGATGGGCCAAGGGACAATGGGGCCCACGAAAGGGTCAATTGTGGATAGGTGGCAGATTACATCACAGATCGAAATATCGCACTACGAAACTGCAAACTCCGAAACCCCAAAAGGAAGGAAGGTCGTGATCACGGAGAAACAGTCATGTAGGCTGAGATCCTACGGAGGGCTAGCCAAAGTTACCGTGCATCGGAATTCAGAGTTTTGCAAGTCCATATGACATGCACGTTTCACCATAGAAAACCCCGAATCCTGATGAGGAGTATGTGATGCAGGAGCATCTATGACATCATGAAATGGGCAGCGCGGGGATAGAGAGATATAGCTGGACAGTACCATCACATACATTTTTGAATCACATTGAAGATTTTTGCGTCGTAGTTTAACTAAAGGCATTCAAAGCTGAGCGCACTTGTATTGTATTATAGATAGGAAGGCATTAAATGGTTTTAATGCTGTTAGATAGGATTAGCTGTAGATTAGACAGATTTACTTCCAGGAGGGAAAACGAATATAGGCACCTTCCTTATATAATTGAGATTATTATTATTCAGCATTAGCAGGGAGGAGCAGGAGGAGAGCAACTCAGAGAACTGGTGAAGAACTCCCATGCACAGATATTGAATTAATAGTAAAGCTTTGATTCAGGTTCATGGTTGTGATTATTCTCTCTGTGTTGTTAATATTATGTTGTTGCATATTTGATTCTTGTTTTTCCTATTGTCTATATGCTGCATATGTGATTGCATGGCAGGTTCGAAATCTGAGGGAATGAGAAAATAAGTCTTAATTGTTTCTCTGTCCAAGCCTGGAGATTCCTACATAGAGTGCAGTGAAATCCCTTAGCATAGAGTGCGTTGAGGTGGTTGGACAGATTAACTCTCATTCTCATTTGCCCAGAAGTTGTATGGGTTTATTCAGACCGTGCAAGTGAAGTGCAAGTTGAATTGAAAGACTCAGAGGCAAGCCTGGGAGGAGGAGAACAGGAAAGCCCTGATTCAATTCCATGGACATGTTTATTTTCTGTGTGTTGTTGGCATTATGCCTTTGCATATTTGCTTCTTGCTACGTAATTCTTTCATATGCTGCGTATCTGATCTTGTGGAAGAATTGAAACTAGAGTGATTTTGAGTGGAAAGGTGGTGAAAGCTCAGGAGGGAGAGTTCCTTACAAGTAATTGTGGAATAGACCCAGGTGAAGCCTGAACGGGATAAGTTTCGGAGTGAAGAATTCTTCGAGAGGAAGAGAATCGACGACTTGAACTCTTGAGAAAGAGTTAACCTCCAAGCGCAGTGCAACTCATTTTCCATCGCACTTCGACATATCAGGTTTGGTGTGTGCAAGAGTTGCATGCACATCGAAATCACGAATAGAGATTTCCCGATTCTGTGGGAGTCGTTGATCGTTGTAGGGACAGGTGGCACGGATCTAGAGAATCGGGGTTTCTGTGTTCGAGGTTTCCAACAGCAAGGAACTTTGTGTCGAGGATTCGCCATCCGCGAAATCTCGAAAGTGACGTGGCAGAGTGGGGCCCCGAAAGATAGGATAGTCCAGGTGGAATCTGATCGAGAATTGACACCTCGGCACTCGGGGTTTGGAACCCAAGCAGTGACAGCGTGAGTGGCGACATCTCGAGGCTGACCATTGACCATCGGTACTCAGGGTTCGACGTTTCAAGTGATATGAGAGTGATGTCATAAG
Source organism: Picea engelmannii (assembly GCA_009831015.1). NCBI lineage: Eukaryota > Viridiplantae > Streptophyta > Pinopsida > Pinales > Pinaceae > Picea > Picea engelmannii. Next base: position 18,503 of record ML778024.1, on the reverse strand, counting down.
GTTCGCGAATCCACGAAACCCGATCTTTCGAAGTACAAAGGGAGGGTAGCCGAGAAGACTGTGGGTAAGGAACTCCCGAGGGAGTTGAAAGAGCTATTGACTCTTTGGGTCATGGGAAAGAAAGTCTTGGCGAGAGTGGTTGTGCCATCGAGGGCAGGTTGCGTCAGGGTGGTATCAGAGTCTGAAGATCTTGTCTGTATATTTCAGGCGAGAGGAGTAAAAGAGGAAAGGAAAGCACTGTGATACTCATGACTTGTGTCAGATTGGTATCAGAGCCCGGAAGGAGAGCTCTCTTTGTTCAGGTAGCAGAGAGAAGCATATTTCACCATGCCACCCAGAAGAGAGAGGCAATCTCATGATCGTGAAGACAGGGATGCCCGGAGAAGGGGTAGGCCAACAAGTAATGCTGATATGGAGCGAGAGATGAGAGATCTTTGAGCCAGACTTGAAGAAATGGAGACCACCTAGAGACGTGGTGTTGGTGCAACAGAGTTCAGTGATCCTGAGGTTGAAGAGGAAGCTGGACATGCTGAAGAAGAAGTCACGGCAGAGGATGCATCAACCGAAAGACTGATTAGAGCCATTTCGAGGATGAGCTCGAAGACGAAGATGGACATTCCCATCTATGAGGGGAGATTGAACGCAGAAGAGTTGCTAGATTGGATCCAAGCACTCGACACCTACTTTGATTATGAAGATATCGAAGAAGACAAGAAAATAAGGCATGTTGTTACCAATCTAAAAGGACATGCAGCCTTATGGTGGGACAAGCTGCAGGAGGACATGTGTTCCAAAGGAAAATAGAATATCAAGAGCTGAGATCGGATGATCGCTAAGATGAAGGCGAAGTTCATCCCGAGATATTACCGGATCACACTATTCAGGGGCATGCAGAACCTGAGACAGAAACCGATGACGGTGAGAGAATACACCAAAGAATTCTACAGGCTCAACATTCAAGCTGGTCATTGGGAGAGTGATGATGAAAAGGTGGCGAGATACCTGAATGGTCTTAGGTATGACATTCAGGATGAATTGAGCATGGTCACCATCTGAACAGTTGAGGATGCATACCAGATGGCTCTGAAGGTCAAAGAGAAGCTGAGCCGCAAGCAGGGACAGCAAGGGCGAGGCAGGAGCGAGCCTAGAGGCAAAGCAGTTGCCCAAGAAAGAACTCATAAGCCTCAGGGTAGAGTTGAAAGAGGTGGAACCTCGCAGCAGAGGCAGCAATATGCTGAGCCGATGAGGCAACATACTGAGTAGGGTGGTGGATATGCTGGCGCCAATGTAATTCCTCGTACCTGAGGTAGAGGAAGAGGTCGTGGAGGAGTTATCACATGTTTCACGTGTGGAAAAGACGGTCACAAAGCCGTTGACTGTCCAGAAAGGAAGATGGACAGAGGAAAAGCCCACGTCACTGAGGCGTAGAGGCGTGATGTTGAGGGTGAAGACACTGGAAGTGGGAAGTCGCTGATAGTGCACAAGGGTCTCTTGAAACCTGAGAAAGAGGTGGACAGCTCAGCGCAGAGATGTAGACTGCTCCGGATGACTTGCAAGACCAAGGGCTGGAAATGCAAGGTCATAGTGGATAGCGGAAGCACCGATAATCTCGTCTCGACCGAGATGGTGGAGAATCTAGAGCTGAAAATGAACAAACACCCGAGTCCATACAAGGTGACATGGCTGCAGAAAGGACACCAGGTATGTGTTACAAGGCAATGCTTGGTCAATTTTAAAATGGGTGAATATAAGGATGAAATCCTATGTGATGTCACTCCCATGGATGTCTGTCATGTTTTATTGGATAGACCTTGGTAGTATGACCGACATGTTGTTCATGATGGGAGAATGAACACATACACCTTGGAGAAGGATGGGAGATCACATACATTGCATCTGGAAAAGGATAAGGAAGTGAAGTCGGAAGTGAGCAGTACCATACTTCTCATGAGTGGGAAGGAACTTCTCACAGAGCTGGAGAAGGATGAGGATCCACAATTCTTCGTTGTCAGGAAGCCGAGAATTGTCCTGACAAGCACAAGAGTGGATGACTTGCCGGAATAAATTAAGGAACTACTTGGAGAGTTCACTGATATCATCATGGATGAACTACCTCGTTCGTTGCCACCGATGAGGAGTGTGAGTCACCACATTGACCTCATACCCAGAGAAAGTCTACCGAATAAGGCAGCGTACAGGTTGACGCCTCAGGAGAATGAGGAAGTCAAAAGGCAGGTACAGGATCTGCAGGATAAAGGACTGGTGAGAGAAAGTATTAGTCCATGTGTCATTCCAACGGTACTGAGTCTGAAGAAGGATGGAGGCTGGAGGATGTATACAGACTCCAGGGTGATTAATAAGATCACCATCAGGTATAGGTTTCCACTACCGAGAATGGATGACTTGATGGATTGCCTGAGTGGGGAAAACTACTTTTCCAAGATTGATCTCAAGAGTGGATATCATCAGATCCGGATGAGAGAGGGAGATGAGTGGAAGATAGAATTCAAAACAAACGAGGGTTTGTACGAATGGCTGGTCATGCCATTTGGGTTGACAAATGCACCAAGCACATTTATGAGGCTAATGAATGAAGTCCTGTGGGAATTCATTGGCAAATTTGTGGTCATGTATTTGGACGACACACTAATATTCAGCAAGACCAGGGTTGAACACCTGAGGCATTTGGCCATTGTAATGAGGAGACTACAACAGGAGAAGCTGCTGATCAATTTGAAGAAGTGTTCCTTCATGCAGACAGAACTCATTTATTTGGGTTTTGTAATCTCAGAAAATGAATTGAAGATGGATCCTGAGAAGGTGAACGTAATCAGGAATTGGCCATCGCCGAGGAATGTTTTTGAGGTAAGGAGCTTTCATGGACTGGCTAGTTTCTACCGAAAGTTTATTCGAAATTTCAGTGGAATTAACACAGCAATGATGGATATCGTGAAGAAGCGACATAAGGTTTTCCATTGGACAGCAGAGGCTGAAAGGAGCTTCGATTTGTTGAAGTGAAAGATTACTGAGCAGCCAATTCTGGTGCTGTCGAATTTTCATAAAACCTTCCAGGTGAATTGTGATGCTAGTGGATATGCTGTTGGAGGGGTTTTGAGTCAGGATGACAGACCTGTTGCATATTACAACTGAGAAGTTGGATGATGCGAAGATGAAGTACTCCACATATGATAAAGAGTTCTATGCCATCATACAGGCATTGAAGAAGTGGAGGCATTATCTCATACCCAAGGAATTTGTCCTGTACAGCGACAACCATGCATTGCAGTTCGTGAGTCAGCAAGAGAAGCTGAATCAGAAGCATGCGAAGTGGGTAGAGTACATGCAGAACTTTACATTTGTGATAAAGCACATTTCAAGGACTGCGAACAAGGTGGTTGATGCCTTGAGCAGGAAATGTTTGTTGTTGCAGGAGTTCAAAGTCAAAACCTTAGGTTTTGAAAATTTAAAGGATATGTATGCAGGGGAAGCAGACTTCAGCAAGGCATATGAGGCAATCGAGAACCCAGTTCTCAGGGATAGGAGTCCGTGGATTGACTACCTGATTCAGGATGGATTGTTGTTCAAAGGCAATCAACTGTGCATTCCAGATTGCTCCATGAGAGAGAATTTGGTGAAGGAAAAACACAGTGGAGGTTTAGCAGGTCATTTTGGACACGATAAGACCTTCGCCAAGCTGAGCGAATCTTATTATTGGCTTGACATGCGTGCTGATGTAAAACGGTTTGTTGACAGGTGCAGGATATGTCAACATGCGAAGGGTCGAAAGCAGAACACAAGGTTCTATCAGCCATTGCCCATACCCGAGAGACCATGGGAAGCCATTAGCATGGAATTTTTATTGGGTTTACCGAGAACTCAACGAGGAGTGGATTCCATCTTTGTGGTGGTGGACAGGTTTTTGAAGATGGCACATTTTATACTGTTTCAGAAGACCAGCGATGCAACCCACATCGCGAACTTTCTTTTCAAAGAGATTGTGCGATTCCATGGATTGCCGATAAGCATAGTCTCAGATCGGGATACCAAATTCATAGGTCATTTTTGGAGGACGCTATGGAAGAAGCTAGGGACTGACTTGGCATTCAGTTCTGCTTACCATCCGCAGACAGATGGGCAAATCGAAGTAGTCAACAGAAGCTTGGGGGATCTGTTGAGAAGTCTGGTGACGGAGCATCATAGTAGTTGGGATCAGATTCTACCATAGGCAAAGTTTGCGTACAACGATTCAGTGAATCGGAGTATAGGTAAGAGCCCATTTAAAATTTTGTTTGGGACACAGCCGCGAGGAGTATCTGAGCTCAGGGAGTCAGGACAGGCTGAAACTAGCAGCGCGAGAGCTGAGGAATTCGCCGAAGCAATGCAAGAACTTCACACAGAAGTGAAGAAAAGACTGATGAAGGTGAACCAGGAGTATAAGCGCTGAGCCGACCAGAGGAAAAGACAACTTCAGTTTGAAGTTGGAGACATTGTTTTAGCATACCTGAGGAAGGAAAGGTTCCCAAGGGGGATGTATAACAAGCTCAATATGAAAAAGATCAGGCCATGCAGAGTCCTAAGGAAATTTGGTGAGAATGCATATGAACTTGAGTTTCCAGAGGGCATCGGGATATCTCCGATTTTTAATATTTCAGACTTATACCCATACAGGACTGATACATCAGACACTAGAACCGAGGAACAAATGGTCCAGTGGCAGAAGCAATTGCTAGTTGCACATAAGCCAGAGATGGAGTGAATACTGGATAAAAGAGTTGGAAGGAAGACCAGGAGAAAGAAATATTTTGAGTACCTGGTGAAATGGAAAAATCACCCAGTGGAGGATGCCAGCTGGGAAACAGAAGCAGTGATTCAGGAGCATGGGCAGACTGTGTCGGAGCTCATGGACAGGAGCCCATGAAATCTTTTGAGCTGAGGAGTATGATGCAGGAGCATCTACGATGTCATGAAACGGGCAGCGCGGGGATAGAGAGATACAGCTGGACAGTACCAGCGCATACATTTTTGAATCACATTGAAGATTTTTGCGCCGTCGTTTAACTAAAGGCATTCAAAGCTGAGTGCACTTGTATTGTATTATATATAGGAAGGCATTAAATGGTTTTAATGCTGTTAGATAGGATTAGCTGTAGATTAGACATTTTTACTTCGAGGAGGGAAAACGAATATAGGCACCTTCCTTGTATAATTGAGATTATTATTATTCAGCATTAGTAGGGAGGAGCAGGAGGAGAGCAACTTAGAGAACTGGTGAAGAACTCCCATGTACAGATATTGAATTAATAGTAAAGCTTTGATTCAGGTTCATGGCTATGATTATTCTCTGTGTGTTGTTAATATTATTCTGTTGCATATTTGCTTCTTGTTTTGCCTATTGTCTATATGCTACATATGTGATTGCATGGCAGGCTCAGAATCTGAGGGAATGAGAAAATAAGTCTTAATCGTTTCTCTGTCTAAGCCTGGAGATTCCTGCATAGAGTGCAATGAAATCACTCCACATAGAGTGCATTGAGGTGGTTGGACAGATTAACTCTCATTCTCATTTGCCCAGAAGCTGTATGGGTTTATTCAGACCGTGCAGGTGAAGTGTAGGTTGAATTGAAAGACTCAGAGGCAAGCCTAGGAGGAGGAGAACAGGGAAGCCCTAATTCAATTCCATGGACATGTTTATTTTTTACGTGCTGTTGGCATTATGCCTTTGCATATTTTCTTCTTGCTACGTAATTCTTTCATATGCTGCGTATGTGATCTTGTGGAAGAATTGAAACTAGAGTGATTTTGAGTGGAAAGATGGTGAAAGCTCAGGAGGGAGATTTCCTTACAAGTAATTGTGGAACAGACCCAGGTGAAGCCCGAACGGGAAAAGTTTCGGAGCGAACAACTCTTCAAGAGGAAGAGAATCGACGACTTGAAATCTTGAGAAAGTGTTAACCTCCAAGCGCAGTGGAACTCATTTGCCATCGCACTTTGACATATCAGGTTTGGCGTGTGCAAGAGTTTCATGCACATCGAAATCGCGAATAGCGATTTCCCGATTCCGTGGGAGTCGTTGATCGTTGGAGGGACAGGTGGCACGGATCCGGAGGATCGGGGTTTCGGTGTTCGGTGTTTCCAACAGCAAGGAACTTTGTGTCGAGGATTCGCGATCCGCGAAATCTCGAAAGTGACGTGGGAGAGTGGGGCCCCGAAATATAGGATAGTCCAGGTGGCATTGGATCGAGAATCGACACCTCGACACTCGGGGTTTGGAACCCAAGCAGTGACAGCGCGAGTGGCGACATCGCGAGGCTGACCGTTGACCATCGGTACTCGGGGTTTGGCGTTTCAAGTGATACGAGAGTGATGTCGTAAGGTTCGCGAATCCGCAAAACCCGATCTTTCGAAGTACAAAGGGAGGGTAGCTGAGAAGACTGTGGGTAAGGAACTCCTGAGGGAGCTGAAAGAGCTATTGACTCTTCGGGCCATGGGAAAGAAGGTCCTGGCAAGAGAGGTTGTGCCATTGAGGGCAGGTTGCGTCAGTATGACTGAGGTCATATGGGAGGAGGTTACACAAATCATTTGTTTAAGCTATCGGGATTTAGGAAATTGGAGTTTTGGGAGACATGATGACACGAGACACTCTCTTATAGAACCGCGACGTAATTGACTTAGCTCTTAAACCTTCTTTCAAACAAATTAATTAACCAATGTTTTAAGTAACACTTAATCGCATCGTGAAATCGGAGATCGGGGTTTCGTGATTCAAATTGCATCGATCATCTATTACGAAAAACCTTGAATACTGATTTCTTTGACATTTAAATGAAAAACTCGCAAATTTCAATGTTATAACCGCTTTAAATAAATTTTAAAGGGACGTTGAAAATTTATATTTTGTAAATTTTAAAACCATTCTTTGTCCAAAAGTAAACGCTAAAAGGGCATCGCAAATTTTGAAGTGATGAAATTCTTGCTCGAGAAGGACCGAAACCCTGAAGGGAAGCCATAAGGCAGCGGTCACACCAGAGCAGGTCACATGGACCTCGGTATAGCCGGAAAGGGATAATGCGCAAGGAAGATACGTATCGGGATATCGAAAATTCCGTAGACATGGGGTTCATTCATTTCGGCATTGCGATGTCTGAAACCCAGATAGGGGACACGACTATGGCCTTGTGGGATAATGGTCATATGTGCCAAGAGCTTAGCAAGGAGGGATTATGCACAAAGTACTGTATCGGTAGATCGATGATCGGGAGATTGTGAGGACTGAGGTTCGTGACATCGAGGGTCGCGAAATGTCGAATCCCGACAGGGAGTATGACTGTGGTCACATAGGAGAGGGTCGCATGGGCCAAAGCATAGCCAATGGAGGGGATAAAGCTAGAAGGTAGCGCATCGACATATCAGAGATCGAGAGTCCATGAGGACAGGGAACTCTCGACATCGGGCATAAGGAAACCACGAAACCTGAAACTGAGTTGGGGAATTTAACAATTAGGTGCAAAAGGCCGTGGGAAATATGGGAAGACAATGTATATGCATACATATATACACATCTAACTACATGCATATACACAGATGAATAAATTTATAAATACAAATGAAATAAATTGAAAGAAAAATATCAAAATCCGTCTAGAGCTGGAATTACAAGCAAATCATTTTTATTTCGCACTGCAAAATAGGAAATTACCATTTATCACCAAAGTATAAGAAAAATTCATGCAATTTCTTGACTCGATCAACTCTGCGTTCTTCATGAAGGTACTAATACTGTGCACAAGATGGCGGAATGAATCGTACCTCTTACCATACCTGAGAGAGAACTCCAAAAATTGTACATACTTGGGATTCGTTCCCAATATTTTAAAGAGACTGGACTCTAGGCCCTGGATCTTCTCAGTGACCATATCAATATACTCTGTTTCTACAAAACGAACGAGCAACAGATACAACAATGGACAGCACTAGCAAGGTGCTCAGAACAATGGCGAGGATGTGAGCCATGGCAAGGGAGATTTTGGAAACCTCTGAACATAGAAAAGGAATATCTGTGGTGGAGAAAGAATGATGCGAGGAAAGTCCCAGCGGATGAGAAAGTGGAGGCAAAGGAAGGACGCGTAGGGATTCGAAGAACTGGAAGGTGTAGAATTTTGGGGTTATATACAAGGGAACTAGAGGAAGCCAGGCACGCACGTGGAATCCATGCGTGCCCGAATCCATGTGTGTTCACTTATTTATTTTTATATTTTAAAGTGTAAAAATAATTTAAAGTAAATTGAATAATTTAGGATAAATAATTTATTTATATATATATATAAAGGTCAAGTTAGTTTAAATTAAAGTAAAGTTAATTTGTGTTAAATTAGTGTAATAATAATTTTAAATTAATTATTTTATTTAGGTGTAAGGTTAATCTACCTTAAAGTTAATTAATGATGTTAGGGCTTAGACTAGGACAGGCGGGAAGGAGGTGGCATATGCACTAGGAGAGTAAGTATAGGAAGTGATGAGTAAGGAACAAGGCTAACGTAGCTACAGGGCAAGGGAATCACTAGTTCTTTTCATAAGGGCGAAGAAACCAAGCTTAGACGCTTAATCCTAACCCAAACCTAGCCAATCCCCTAAAGGAGTAATGTCTCTTTACAAACAAGTAATGAAAACCTACGCCTAACCCTGTTTCTAAGTTTAAGTAGCACCAATTTGAAACATCCTCGAACTCACCATGATAACTTTGGGGTGATGCAAGTTAAGGCATACAAGATGGTCAGGACTCGGAGGGGTCGAGGCAGGGGAGCATTGTCACAGGCACCGCCAACACCACCAATGCCACAACCACCATCGCCCGAACTAACCCTCATACTGCGCTCGTTGGAAGCCATTAACGAGACTTTAAAGGGGCACCAACCGGCAGGGACTGAAGTGGAACCCCCACCGTCTGGAACAGGTAATCAAGAAGCATCAAGGAATTCAGGGGGAGGACCTCCACCTGAAGACATCACGCGAGAATTGCAGAAGATCAAAATTCTGGAGTTTGTCGGAGGTCATGCCAGTGAACGCGTGGAAGAATGGTTGGAAGGCATGACAAGGTGTTTTTCCTTAAGGGACTATGCGTCCAAATCAAAGGCAAAGATCACAATTTTTCAGTTAAGAGACAGCGCCTTGAACTGGTGGGGCAACTTGGAAAGAAAACTACACCTTACCCCACACACAGTATCTTGGGAACTTTTCGAGGAGAGGTTCCGAAGGAAATATCTACTAGCATACTACGAGGAACAATAGGTAGGGGCATTTCATGCCTTAGTACAAGGAAACATAACTGTAGAAGAATATGAGATCAAGTTTATGGAACTGGTCAAATATGTTTCGTATATGGACAATGACCAACGATAGGTAGAGCGCTTCGTCTATGGATTGAACCCTAAGATAAGAGCTATGGTGCGGATGTGGAAACCGTCTTCAGTAGCGGAGGCGGTGGAAAATGCATGTTACGTGGAAGAACACATGAACTTGACCGGGGCTACAAGACCGAAATTTTCGCATCGCCCAGGATTCGTAGGGAAGGCCCCGAGGACATTTCCTAGGGGAGGGGTCCTAAGGCCACTGCCATATCGTAACAAAGTCCTGCCAAGGACAGTAGCTGCAGGGATTTCAATATCGGCGAGTGTAGCATCTCGTTCATCGCCAACGGTGCAGACAGGACCACGACCATCTTAGGGAACAACGAGTAGGGGTAGGAGTTCCAGGGGAAGGAACTCATTTCAGAGACAGTCACATAACAACGCACAAGTTCAATCTCGTGTTACCTGTTGGAGGTGCGAAGGACCCCTCTACCAGCGCGACTGCCCAGAGTTACAATCACGGTTCGTACATAGAGAAGTAAAGGCACCGATGGGGAGAGCAAGTAGCAACCACCAGATTTATGCGGCGGTTAATAAACGCCATGCCGAACATCAATCCACTGTGGTGGAGTCGTCAGGTACGCTAAATCATATCAATGTTAAGGTTTTATTTGATTCTGGTGCGATAGATAGTTTCATTTCACCATCCGCATTAGAAAAGAGTGGGTTGGCAGCCTACAAGCACGATGACTTTAAACAAGTCGAGATGGCTTCAGGGGAAAAACAAGCAGTACGACCTAGTGTTGATAATTGTATAGTAGACGTGGGAGTGTGTACTACCAGGTTGAAGGTATACGTCATTGCTCTTGGGGCATATGACATAATCATTGGAATGGATTGGTTAGCAGCTCATCGAGCTTTGGTAGATTGTTTCGCAAAGAAGGTGCTTTGTGTCGATGATGAAGGAAGACCAGTAGAGATCCATGGTGTACAGAGAAAAGTGTCGTTACACTTTATATCAAATATGAAGGTTAAGTGATGCTTGAGACAAGGGTGTCGACTTTATGTAGTGGAAGAAGTGAATGAAAGGAAGGGACCCTCATTGGATTAGTACCCGGTATTGTCATAATTTCAGGTTGTTTTTTCGAATGAGTTACCAGGGTTACCTCCTGAGAAGGAGCTTGATTTTACAATTGAGCTAAAACCTGGTGCAGAACCAATATGAAAGACTTCATATTGGATGATGGTGCCAAAACTTTCTGAATTGCAAATGCAGTTGAAGGAGTTACTGGACTTAGCGCTAGTAAGGCCTAGTGTCTCACCTTGGGGCGCACCGATAATTTTTGTAAAGAAGAAGGATGGATCCTTACGACTGTGTATAAACTACACGGAATTGAACCATGCTACAGTGAAAAATAGGTACCCAATGTCGTGAATAGATGACCTCTTCGATTAGATGAAAGGAGCAGCGGTATTCTCAAAGATCGATTTGTGATCAGTGTATCATCAGTTAAGGATTAAGCAAGGTGGTATCCCAAAAATTTCCTTTCGAACTCGGTTTGGACATTACGAGTTTGTTGTGGTACCTTTCGGATTGACTAATGCACCAGTAGTATTCATGAGCTTCATGAACGGCGTATTCTGGAAGTACTTAGATCGATTTGTACAATTTTTTCTAGATGACATTCTCATCTATTCCAAGAATGAAAGAGAACACGAGAAACACTTGTGAATAGTGTTGTCTTGCCTTAGAGAGAACAAACTGTATGGGAAGTTGTCAAAGTGTTCCTTCTTCCAGAGAGAGATCCACTATTTAGGTCATATCATTTCCGGCAAAGGAATATCTGTGGACCCAAAAAAGGTAAAGGCCATTATGGAATGGCCAATGCCGAAAAATGCCCATGAGGTGAGAAGCTTCATGGGGCTCGCGGGTTATTACCGGAGATTTGTGGAAGGATTCTCAAGAATAGCGAAACCCATCACCACTTTGCAATGCAAGGGGGTGAGGTATGAATGGACAGAAGAATGTGATAGTGCAGTCATTGAGCTTAAGAGGTTACTAACTAGTGCGCCAATCCTACGAGTGTTGGATATGGAAAAGGACTTCGCGGTCTACACAGATGCCTCAAAACAAGGGTTGGGGGCCATGCTAATGCAGGATGGAGGAGTGATAGCTCATGCATCAAGGAAGTTGAAGAAGCACGAAGCGTTATACGTGACTCATGATTTAGAGTTAGCAGCTATAATGCTAGCTCTGAAACTTTGGAGGCATTATCTTGTGGGGTGAAACTTTGAGCTCAAAACGGACCATGAAAGTTTAAAACATCTCTTTACTCAAAGACATCTGAATGCCAAGCAAAGCCGATGGAGTGAGTTTATGAGTGAGTATGATTTTGGTATTTCGTACATAAAGGAAAAGGAAAATGTGGTCGCAGATGCCTTGAGTAGGAGACCACGTATCTTCTCCTTGGTAAACTTAAAGGTCAGTCTGAGGGAACATGTGTTGACACAACTACCAGGAGACAATTGGTATTTAAAGGTTACTTCAAACCTCCAGAGTGGGAGGTAGTTAGTTACAGAATATGAAGGATATAGTCTAGAAACATACGGACTGTTAAGATATCGAGGAAGGATATACATCCCTGAGAAAGGGGATATTCGAAGCATCATACAGAAGGAAGCCCATAGATCACTTTATTGTGAGCATCCGGGTGTGAAGAGGATGTACGCAGATATGAGGAAGCTCTTCTTTTGGGTAGGCATGAAGCGCGATGTAGTCCATTTCATTGCCAAATGCTTTGAGTGTCAATAAGTGAAAGCTGACCACGATCACCCTACAGGCCTCCTACAACCACATGATGTCCCTATGTCCAAGTGAGAAGTCATCTCTATGGATTTTCTTGTAGGGTTGCCTCTCACATCTCATAGACACAATTCCATTCTTGTGATAGTGGATAAGTTAACCAAGAGTGCTCATTTCATTTCTATTAGAGACACTTATGATGTTACTGATGTGGCATGAGTTTTCATAAGCGAAGTTATCCGTTTGCACGGGATACCTAAGAATATCATTTCAGATAGGGAGTCCAGATTCACTTCTAGGTTTTGGACAAGTTTACAGTCAGCGTTGGGGAATTAGTTGAACTTAAGAACAACTTATCATCTTGCAACTGATGGGAAAACTGAGAGAGTAAGTCAAGTTATGGAGGACATGCTTAGGATGTATGTAATGGATAATCAAACCCAGTGGGAGAAGTACCTACCTTTGGTAGAGTTTGCCTACAATAACAGTTATCATAGTTCCATCGGAATGCCACCCTACGAAGCTTTGTATGGAAGGCCATGAAGAACACCTTTGAGTTGGGATAGACTAGAAGACCAAGTAACAGTTGGGCCAGAATTGATTCAGGAAATGGAGGAACGGGAGATTCAGATTAGGCAGAGACTAAAGGAAGCACATGATAGACATAAAAGTTATGCGGATGCACACAGGACCAACCCAAGTTATGAAGTGGGAGACTAGGTTTTCATTCGTATCAGGCCTAATAAGAGTACCATATGGTTTGGGAAGGGGACAAAGTTGTCACCTCGGTTTATAGGACCATTTACGGTCCAAGAGAAAATTGGACTCGTTGCCTATCGTCTTGTACTGGCACCCCTCTTGCATAAAACTCATAATGTATTCCATGTATCTGTTTTACGTCATTATGTTGCTGATGAATCACATAAACTAAATTGGAAGAAATTGCAGGTATAGGACGTGGGAACCCTCACGGTAGAACCGTTACGCATATTGGACCGTAGAGTCAGACAGCTCAGAAACCGTCTGGTAGATCAAGTTAAGGTCCAGTGGGACAAGTATAGTCTAGGATCTGCTACTTGGGAGGATGCCGAGACACTACGGCGAGACTATCCCTCACTATTTTGACCACCTAGAGAACATGTTTCTCGAAGGTGGGGTGTATGTAACACCACCTTTTGACTTAGACAGCCAAGATTACCTGAGGCCTGTATACTTTATTTTCTAGTCACGGTGAAACTATTAAGTGATACACTTAAACTTTAAAATTTATGAACTTTTTTGAATGTTTAAATGTTATTGATGATGATGTATGTAATGTGACATATTGTGTGAATGTAAATTTAATGAATGTTAAATACTATTAGAATGATGTCGGATACAATGCAATCTATTTTGGGTAAATGATAATCTTGTGAATGGGTGTCAAATTTGAATTATGGGATATTAGGAAATCTAATTCTAATTGGAAAATTTTGATGTTGATTTATCGGTACAGGGATACCAAATTGAAATGATGATAGTATGAAATTACATGATGATAATGCATAAGAATGTATAAGTTTGTTTTACAGACTAATCTACAGGTTATGGGCTATGAAATGAATATTGTAGGTGAAATTTATATTGGTTTGGATGCATTGCTATGATATGTGGACTAGTGCATGATTTTGATACTGACACTGCCCAAAACGGAATAAACGAGGACAAAACCTCTAGCAAGACGGTGCCCCTGTATGGTCCATTGTAGGGTGTTGAACCTAGTTCTGTTAGGAGGGGTGGAGGAATTTCCCACCTTGTATCCTCCATTGTAGGGTGTTGGCCCTATTTCTGTTCGGACGGGTGGAGGCATTTCCCACCGTGTATCCTCCATTGTAGGGTGTTGACCCTAGTTTTGTTAGGAGGGAAGGAGGCATTTCCCACCATGTATCCTCCAAAACCTGAAGTCATGGGAGAACGGTGCTAGTTCGCGCTCCCCAAGACGTGTGATGATGACTGTCAAATGCCTGCTACGGAAGCTTGGTCGAGATAGCGACACTTCTAATTATGAGTTCTATTTGGTGTTAGATCAATATAGTTGATGCTCCAAGATAGTCTAGCAGAGGAAGGATAGGAATGGATATCGAAGTAGGTTAGGGAGGAAGGATGAGTAGTAATAGTTGAGACAATATGGAGATCTGTCTTGTGGTGGAATTTTATGTCTTCCCTTCAGAAAAAAGAGAGATTTGTATATATGAGTATTCATTATTACGTAACTAAACCATAATTGTTTAAAATAAAATTATTAAACGAAATAATTCAAATTAATGAATTTCTTAAACAATTGATTGGTTGTTGTCTTTTATAAAAAGGACTAGTCTTGCTAACTGGATTGGATGCATACATAAATTACTAAAGGATGACAGTTTTGATTATTAGTACATACATGAGATTTGCATGTACTAGCTACACATGCATCTCTTGTACATGTACACTAGTATCTATGAGCTTTCTTGACTTACTTACTGATAATGTCAGTTACTTGTTATGAATGTGTGAACTATGTTCTTTTCCTTTGTACTATAAGATACCTTAACTTCGGGATGAAGTTTCCTGAAGGGTGGGTGTATGTAATGACCCTGGTTGTATAAAGGTCTAAGAATTATAAAGTCAAAATTAATTAGGGGATTAATTGTCTTAACAAGGTAGTAATTATACAAAGATTGATCTAATGATATTAATTAAGTAAGTTATTAATTAATTAAAGGTTATAATAAGTGACTAATTAATTAAATATTTAACTACAAATTACATTTAATAACATGAGTAATAGATTTAATAGATTAATGATATATGATATAAAATGGTTACGTACGCAACAGGGGATAACCTGTTAAACCCGAGAAGATAAAACATTAAAGGGAGGATCAGGGACATTAAGGAGGGTAGGTGAGGAGGTAAATGCAAGAGTCGATGTAGGATGAATAAGGGAGGAAAGGACGTTTATGGGAAGGGGAGTTTTTTTTTGAAGGGGGTTGGACTTGCAGGGAGCAGAGAGCTTCTGGCAGTGGCATTTTGATCAGGGAGGCACTGGGTTGCTGGAGGTTTTGGGCACCGGGGCTAGGATATCCATAGATATCTTGGAGCTAGGTAGTTTTCCTAGTTGGCAGGGAGGATAGTATGTTTGGGCAGTGTTGGTCTGTGCATCATGTAGCAGGAAGGCAACAACAAGGCAACCAGGTGACAAAAATTAGCATCATAACCTGGTAAATTGCTAAATTTATGTTTTGTTTCATTCTCCCATGAAATCATTAATCATTGATAAATCTAGGTTACTGAAGTTGTTGTTATGAAAATCAATATTATGTTATGAAGTTATTGTCTCAGTTTATGAAATAAATTGCTTATGAAATAATGTGATGTTAAATTTATTTGGTTGTTACAGGTATCCTAAGTTATCTTAGGTTATACTAG
>ML778023.1:658076-686564 GCA_009831015.1 Picea engelmannii | reverse complement strand
GTCGAAATTCATTGGCATATTCCCAATTCTTAAAGTGATAGTTATGATATACCATGTTTTAAGGAGATAACCAAGGATCTGATAATTACACCTGTTCTATGTTTTTACAACTGTTTTTAAGAATTTTCCGGCGGGACGGAATCTGTTAGCCCTAATAAAAAGGAGCAACTGTTTATATATATATAGAGGACAGCCGAAGGTCTTATCGTGGATGAAGTTCCACGCAACTCTAGATCAGAGGGCTTATGATGGAGCCATTGGGCAAGCGGTTCACGGAGATCTTACCTCCAGTCTAGATCAGAGGGCTTATGAAGGAGCCATTGGGCAGGAGGTTCACGGAGATCTGACCTCCTGTCTAAATCAGAGGGCTTATAATGGAGCCATTGGGCAAGCGGTTCACGGAGAACTTACCTCCAGCTAATCTAACAGGTACGATTTCTATGCCAAAAAATAATAATTTACTTGATCTGACGGTTTCTTCAGGTTTATATACTGATTACCTTGAAAAACCGGAATGTTATTCGCTTATTCTATCTCTCACAGAACTTACAGTATCCTTATGCCAAAAAATCTGGAATTCTATTGTGTTGAATTCTATTGTGTTGAATTCTATTGTTTTGAATTGTATTGGAAAGTTTCTCATGACAGTGTCTCTGGAGCCAAAGCAGGAGCAGAGAATAAATAGATCGCAGGTCATATCTCAGGAAACTGCATGAGAGGAATCTAACAAACGTGGTCTCATGCAATCTCATGAGATATGATGTGCGATATGTTTGCATACGAGGAAGGCCTGCATCTCGATTCCATCTCGAAAGATCTCTAAACTGCATACAATCCGCGGGAATCGTTATAAGCAAATAATCTCTTTTATAGTAGGTCAGATTGCACTGATTCCATTTTATATTTCCAGTGTTTATATTTTATAGAAACAATATAAGATGAAAATTCGTCGTTCATACCGTTTTCTTCATGTCTGGTTCTGGTCTTTTTTCTTTTCTCATGTCTGGATTCTTCATGTTTGGTTGTTTCGTTCTCTTTTTCTCGTGTTGCAGGAGGAGGGCTTTCAAATTCTACTGTCATCTACGGCCGCTTCCATTGCTCAGGGTATTGATATTTAATATGAAATACTTAATGCTTTGTGTGGAAGGTTTCAGCATAGATATATCTGAACTTTGATTTATGAGGAGAAATGGAAAACAAACTTGAAAAAGTTAAAGACCAGGTTATATGTTTAAAACAATACATCTAGATTTATGATATGTTAGTTTATTAGTATTGATTTATGTTAGTTTATTAGTATTAGCTGGATTGGAATGAAATTAGATGGAGATAGATCCCATAGATATGTCATAAATACAAATCTTTTTTAAAATATAAAATTTGAAATTTGTAATAAATTGTGTTTTTAAAATTTTTAATCTCTTATGGATTTTAAATCAGAATTGATTTATATTTTATATGTATACATCATATTCATAGACCAATTCAAAAAATTAGAAATATTTTATTATTTTTTGTAAGTTTAAGTTTATAGATTTTAAATCAAAATTGATTTATATTTTATATCAGAATTTATTATTTTATATCAGAATTTATTTATATTTTATATGTATACATCGTATTGATTTATATTTTATATTTATACATCATATTCACAGACCAATTCAAAAAATCTAGAAATATTTGAATTTTTTTGTAAGTTTAAGTTTATAGATTTTAAATTATAATGGATGGGAGTTTAACTTTATAGATTTTATATTAGGATGGATTTATATTGTATATACATCATTTTCAAAGATTTGAAAAAAAAATAATTATATTTTAATTTAAAATAATTATTTATTATTTTTAAAAGAAAAAATTATAAAAAATTAAGTGTTGTTATTTTTAATTTGTGAATGTATTCACTGCATCTATTAAATAACTTAATTAATTAAGATATAGAAATAGATGGTACCCATTTCTATTGAAATCATGGTAGCAATCAAAAATCTCTGAATGATGGTGGTTCATGGTTCATGTAATGGTGGCAGTTGAACTGGTTGTAGCTCATGTAATTGTGGCAATTATGTTGAAGATTGTATATATTTGTGTATCCCTAAGAGGCATTTGGAAAATTTTCTTGAAGAGGCATAAGAAAAGTTTTCCCTAAGAGGCATACAACAATTTTTGCAAGCCCGCTATGGTAAGATTGTAATCTTTATCTCTAAGCAATAAGAATACCATACTCTAGAAAGGTGTGGGTATGTACTTTCAAAAGAAAAGATGATGTGTTTAATGTATTTAAGCAATTTAGAGCTTTGATTGAAAAGAGAATTGACAAGTCAATCAAGTGTTTAAGAATAAACAATAGATGCAAGTTCACATCTTTGGAATTTGAAAATTATTGTAAGGAAGATGGAATCAAAAAGGCATAAAACCACAGTTAACACTCCCCAACAAAATGGAATTCTTGAACGCGTGAATAGGACTCTTCTAGAGAGAGCAAGGATCATGCTCAGTAATGTCAACTTCTAGCAAGAGTTGTGGGCTAAAACAATCACTATACCCTTCTATCTAGTAAATCGGTCACCATATATTTCAATAGACTGTAGTACTCCTGAAGAGGTATGGACCGATCATTCGTGTGATTACTCAAATCTGAATTTTTTTTGGTGTGATGATTATGCTCTTATTTCTAAATATCAACATTCTAAGTTGGACCCCAAAACAAAGAAGTATATCTTTGTTGGTTATCGTGATGAAGTTAAGGGATACAAATTATGGGATCCTACTTCCCAAAAAATCACCATTAACATAGATGTAGTAATTTATGAATCTCCTCTCATAAAATTAGACATAGTAGAAGTTGAAATGAAACAAGAACAAGTACCATAAAATTAGCAAATTCAATTGGAAACTGTTATGAACCAAGTTCCCTGGAAATGATAAAAAGTAAATGAATACTTTCCACTTCAAGGGGGAAACCTCCTTTTACAATATATCCAATTCACAAAACAAAATTCGATGATCATAAGACTAGGTTTCCTTGGTGTGTGTGTATGTGTGTAGGAGACAAAGGGTACAATTATAATGAAAGGGTATAATGAAATATTATAGTTGACCTACAAATATAACAAATAAAATAATAATGAATACTTATTAGGGCCTTAACATAACCCTCATATTTAAAAAATGTTTTCCCTCAAAGCTTGTAATTGAGGGTGTTTCTTCATGAACTATTCATTTTCCCATGTGTCTTCTTCTAGAGGTATATTCTTCCAATTGATTAGGTTCTCCATAATGGTTCTATTCCAACAGATTAACAACATTGATCTATAAAAAAAATGGGTTCAATAATCAACTTCCCTTCTTCAACTAATTCAAGAAGTTCTATTTGTACTAGCATACTTTGTCTCAAAACCTTTTTTAGGAAAGGTACATGAAAAACCTTATAAATGCGAGAAGAAGGAAAATCTAACTCATACACCACTTGTCCAATTTCACGAATAATATTGCATGTTCCATAAAATCTTGGAGCTAATTTATGATTCTTCTTTTGCTTGAGTGTGGCTTGTTATAAGGTTCTAGTCTCAAAAATAACTAATCACTCTCCTCAAATTATCTTTTACTTTGATGTTGGTCTACTTGTTGTTTCATCATGTTTTACACCATTTTAAGGTTTTCCTTAAGAATTTTCAAAGTTATTTAGCCTTCTCTATATTGCATGTACTTTGGAATTTTCTTGCAAAAAGTATGAGATACTAGGAGTTGGATATCCATAAAGTGCCTCAAATGGGGATATTTTAGTAGATCTGTGATAAGTAGTATTATATCACCATTCTCATAGAGGAAGCAACTTCATCCATTGATATTTCTTGTTTGAAGAATAATATCATAGATAACCCTCTAAAAAATTGTTAACTATTTATGTTTGACCATCTATTTATGGATGATATGATGAACTCTTAGCCAGTGTTGTTCCACTCATCCCTGTGAATTTTTAATCTATGTCACTTACTATTACTTTAGGAAGACCATGAAGTATGTAAATTTCCTTCATGAGCACTTCTTTCAATTGGATTGTTGTATATGTACTTTGAATTATACAAAAATGTGAATATTTTTTTATTTTATCAACAACCACGAAAATCACATCCTTACCTTCAAATTTTGGTAACCCTACAATGAAGTTCATTGATATCGAGCTTCCCATATTAAGTAAGCCTAGATATTTCACTGTCTCTCCTTTATTTCTTTGGAAAACCTAACATTCTCTTACACCTTTTTTAATACATTTCTTCATTCCTTCCCAAAATAAATATTTTTTTTCCCTATGATACGTTTTAAGGAATATTTCATGTCCTACTTGTTGGCGTTGGAATTCACCTCTAGATTGCAGTAGAGGTAAGCCCAAGGCCCATCATTTTATATGTCACGGTGAATAATTTAAAGGGTAGTCTAATGGGTACAGTCTCAAGATTATATCATTTTAACTCGGAAAACTGGGTTGGGGGAAGCACAGATAAGAGTGGTATCGATCTAACTTATGCCAGTAAGTTGGTATATTGGTGAGTAGGAAGAAGAAACATGAAAAAAGCATGAAATCTTCTCTAGACATCCGATCTTCCAGCAGCATGTAGAGGAAACATTTCAGATACAAGATCCTTTTGGATCTTAGAACTTTGAGAAACTGAAAATGTTGCAACAACAACAATAGTCAAACCTACACTATACTATAGTCACAACACCTGATTGGATCATCCATGCCCAAGATTTCAGAGTCAAAAGAAAATAAATGAAAGGAGAAGTTGGCTTCCATTAAACAAGAAATATCAAATAACGGTGATAACTAGAGAACAAGAGGCCTCGTTTAAAACATTACAATCAGGAGTGTATCTCTACCATCGACACTAACTAAAATTCAGAATGACTCCTAAATACTCCAAACCGACTCTCAAAAGCAAGTTCTAATTATCACATTAAAGGTGTTACATCTGCATGCCTTTTGTCAGATTGTGCATGTAGTATCTAGCTAGTTGTGGAGTTCAATCAGACGCAATCGCATTCCAGAATGGGCCTGCAAGTGAGTTGACCAGTTGACAGTCCCTTTCCTGACTTTCCATTAATGGTGAAAACAATATACAACCACCACCAACTACTTTAATAATTGCTTCCTCAGGATCGGGGAGGCTCAAGTCAGCTCTATATTTGTAGGACATGGTGGCCTTCCCTTGGTTGTCTACTGCTTCGTTGAATTGCTACAAGGGGACCCAGACGGTGGACGTGGACAAGGATCTGGTAGGGACTATGGCACCATCGACATGGAGGTGAGGTGAGAAGTGCCCATGTGGACAAACGTGGCATATGGAAGGTGGCCTAAAAAATGGGTGGCGGGAAGCGTGGGTGTTGCACATGGGACAGGACAACACTGAAGTGGCACGAGGTGATGATGTGGGGGCAGAGGAAGGGTCGTGGCAGTGGACGGGATGGGGACCATCTTCCTAGGAGGAGGTGAGTGGAGGACAGGTGTACCATAATGAGACGAGGGGAGAGAGTGGGTAATGTGATAGGCAGAGGTGAGAGATGGAGTGGGAGACAGATGTTCGTTGGAGATGGGAGCGGTAAGAGGTGGTAGTAAGCAGTCTACTCGGAGGGGGTAGGCAGAGGTAATAGGTTTTAGGCGGGGGGGTCCAAGTTAATGAGAGCGTGACACGTTAGTCTGGGCCTCACCTTTTAAAACCACCAACTCGAACCCCCCCCCTCTCGTTAAAGGAAGGCTGTCGGGGTGTCCGATATGGATCTTCGGTCATAGATCTGGGAGCACATATCTCAACCGCCTAGATATACTGGCCACTTAGCGTGACGTGCCTGCGCACACTAAACTTAAGATAAGTGGGTTTTATCCCATTTCTTTCCATTTTCGCTAAAGAGGACCATCTCTTAGGAGAAATACCCCTCGACCAAATCATGTGATAACATAAGGCTCCATGGGGGATGGGTTGCTCCCTATGATATGCCAAGAACTCTTCTGCAGTTTCAGTGCCTTGTTGTTGGGATATGGATTCACTTATAAAACAACAAAAAAAAAGAAAAACAATATTTACAAACACATGGGAGCCACTTATGGCTCAAATAAAACATTTCTTCAAAAAATGCCCATTCACAGGGCCATCAAAAGATTCCTCGCCCTCCAAATCCTGCAACCTATAAGTATTATTTAAAAACACCTCAAAGATATTGAAGGGCCCAATCCAAAAGGCTTCAAACTTGTTGTGCTTTCCTTTGTCCTGCCTGGGTGCATCCCATTTAAATACCAAATCTCCCAGATGGAAATCTCCTTTCCTCGCCTTTCTGTCAAAGGCTTGCTTGATCCTCTGTTGATGGTCATGAGATTTGTCCATCACCTGCTCTCTAGTGTGTTGGGCTTCTACCAGTTGATGAATTCTTCTAATCATATTGTCATGCTCTTCTTGATAATCCTGAAAGAATTTCGCTATAGGTAGAGCAAACTGAGAAGGAAAAACTACTTATGTCCCATATACAAGTTGAAAAATAGAGATGCCCAGGGGCCACTTGGTTGTCACTCGATTAGCCCATAGAGAAAATTTCATCTTTCAATCCTAGGATTTCTTATTGTCTTATAACATTCTTTTAATAATTTTAATGAGGCTTTTGTTAGAGGACTCTGCCAGTCCATTGCCCTAGGGGTAGAATGGAGTAGAATGAATCAATTTGATTCTGAAATGATCACAGAACTGGATCAATGGTTCAGCCTTGAAAGACGTAGCATTATCAATGATGATTATGTTTGGACAGCCAAACCTCACAATAACATCTTTCAGGAAACCAATGATCACTTTATGAGAAACACTCCTTGTGGGGATAGATTCTATCCATTTGGTGAAATAATCTCTAGAATTTAAGATCCACCTATGTTGACCACTTGAAGAAGGATGAATTTCCCCAATGAATTCCAATCCCCACTGCTGAAACAGTCCTAAAGCCGCCATAGGCTTCAATGGTTGGGACTTGAGCTGCTTTTTTCCAGAGAATTTCTAACATTTAATACAGGCTTTGATTTTTTTGCAGACATTAGTGAATAGAGTGGGCCAGTAGTACCCATCTCTAAGAATTTTGTAAGTTGCGGTCTTCCAGAAATGGTTTCCCCCACATAGGTTGTCATGGAATTCAAATATATTTTTTGGGGCCTCTTGTAGGTCTAGACATATCAAAAGCACTCCTAGAGGGTCTTTACAATGTAAGAC
This sequence comes from Picea engelmannii, assembly GCA_009831015.1. NCBI lineage: Eukaryota > Viridiplantae > Streptophyta > Pinopsida > Pinales > Pinaceae > Picea > Picea engelmannii. The sequence continues at coordinate 679,317 of ML778023.1, read as the reverse complement.
CTGGCTGATAAGGAAATATCCGTTTGCTTTGATATTTAAATCTCTTACCTTGCTCCTTCCCATACCATCAGGGTGTCTTAATTCCTGCATAAAATATATAATATCTTTATACAAGGTGCATCCTGCCAACGGAGAGCTTCCCTGAGGATTTTTATCAGCGAACTCATCCTACTGACTTTCTGAGAAAATATTGATGAAGTTAACCCCTAAAGCTCTGTAATTAGATTCAGCCAATAGCTTGGCTAAACCTAGGCCCTTAATTAGCTTGGTGGGTTTTATTTCAAGATCAAACTCAAGAATTTTGGCAATCCACTTGCTCCTTCTCCTGTCTATGTCAGGCCGACTAAGAATGTCCTTCACAAAAGCTGAAGGAACATATGCAATAACCTTTGAATGCAGAATATAGACTCTAAAAGCTTTGAGATCTTTCACCAAGGCATAGTCCTGTTTCTCCATGATGTCGTATTTTTCCTCTACATCTCTCAATGCCCTACTAAAAATGGAAACATGCTACTCCAGGCCTTCAACACTTTTCTGTAATAAAACAATTGCCACTGTATCAAAGGAGGCAAAGGAAAAAATGAGAAAATCCTTAGAATAATCAAGACTGATAAGCATAGGTGCCTCAGTCAATGCCCTTTTGATTTGGTTAAAGAATTCTCTCGACTCAACAGTCCATTTTACTTCATTCCCCTTCCTAAGAATGGCTATGATATGTTTTACCAGTTCAGAAAAATTTGAAACAAACCTCCTCAAAAAATTAATCTTTCCCAGGAAGGATTAGACCTCCTTCCTGGATCTGGGAAGTGATAAGGATTGAATAGATTCTACCTTGTTTGGATCAATTCTTACTCCCTCCGCAGATACTATATGCCCTAGTAATTTTCCTTCCTTCATTGCAAATAAATACTTCTTAGGATTTAAGGAAAGACCATACCTTCTGCATTTCAAGAAGACTTTCCTCAGATGACAGTAGTATTATTTATCAGATCTGGAAAAGACTATTATTTCATCAAGATAGATGACTACAAACTTATCCTTCTCCCTAATGAAGGCTATATCCATATCTTGTTGAAATGTTTCTCCTGCGTTCATAAATCCAAAGGGCATTTTGGCATACATGAATGTGCCCCAAGGAGTGGTGAAGGATGTCTTCTCTCTATCTTCAGCAAGGAAAGAGATATGATTGTAGCCATAAAATCCATCAATCATGGAAGTCTTGGATGCACCTGTCACCCTCTGCAATATGTGTTCCATCTTTGGCAGCGGGTAATTATCCTTCCTAGAGATCCTGTTCAGATTTCTGAAGTCGACGCAGAGTCTGATTTCTCCATTCTTCTTTCTCATTGGGACCAAATTGTATATCCACTCAGAATATCTCAAAGGCACAATAATTTGAGCATCCAAAATCTTCTTCACCTCCCTCTCCATAATAGGTAGCAACATAGGATTTATCTATCTTAACTTCTGCCTAAATGGTTTGGCTTCTTCCTTCAGGGGGATCCTGTGCTCAATAACAATGATGTCATATGTCTTGAGATATTTGTAGGTCTAGGAAAACACATCAGAAAATTCTTTTAATAGCTCAATATACTTGGTCCTTTTCTCTCTTGACAGGTTGCTTGACAATTTGAAAAATTTTGGTTCATGTTTTGTGCCAATATTGCACTCAGCCACATGAGTATCATCACCTAAGATTTCACCCTTTACTACCACATCATTTCTGTCAAATAATCTTTCTAAAGTAACTAGTCCCTTTGGGATGTGATTACCAGGAAACTAGATGATATGATGATCAACAATCTTGCTTAGAAAAATATCATTAGGAGGAACCACTCCAGAGTCAAGATCTTAATCAATGTGCAACGCTGAAAAATTCATCAAATGTATTGAGGAACCTTTTGATCTCAAGATCATCCTCAAACACTTTCCAATTCTTGACATTGTCAGGTATAGAGGGCCTGTATTTTACTTTTATATCATACCCGAGCTTGGGTGGCATAAGAACTCTAAAATTGCTCGTTGTAGTAGCCAAAGAATCAGCCATTGTGTTTTCCTCTCTCGGAATGAATGAAATTTTGAAAGCCAAGAAAAAACTGTCAATCAGGTCTCACACTTCATTTCTATAGGTTCTGAGCCTAGGATGCTTAGCTTGATATATATTTCTAATTTGTTTAACAACCAATTCTGCATCTCCAAATACATTTATTTCCTTGATCCCTGTGTCCTTTGCAACCCTTAAGCCTAAAACAAGAGCTTTGTACTATGCCACATTGTTAGTAGCTTCAAATTATAATTTCTATGACAGAGATATGGTTTCCTGAGCAGGATACACAAAGACCACTCCATCACCATCTCCTTCCCTAGAAGAGGCTCCATCAAAAAACATTTTCCACATAGAGGTAACTAGAGGAGAATCTTCACCTAGAGTGATGGACTTTGTGATCTCAAGAGAAGGTTCAAGGACATCAGTGAGCTGCAAAAAACTAGACCCCATTTCAATGTCGAGGGAAAATATAGGATGATTTGTGGGGTCTTCTTCATCACTAACAATGTAGGCCAACTAAGCTTCTCTGTACAGTCTTCAATTTTCTCTTCCAAAAATAGGAATGGTGGCATATGTGAGGTCCATATGTAATGTTCCTCCAAGTATTTTTATCCAAGACCTTGACAATAGCATACCAAAATTGGGAGGAACGTCTGCCACCACAATATCCATGACCACACTTTTCATGGGCAGCTGAAACAAGGTCACAACCAGATCTTTGATAACTCCAAGAAATTGCACCCTCCTGGAATCAAAAGAATACAGATCATGATAAGCCTTTGTGATTTCTAATCTGATCTCCTCCATGATAGTTTTGGGCATGATATTATGAGATGCCCCTGAGTCCATCAAGAATTTATGCAACACCTTATCATGTATGTTCAAGGATGTATATAAGGGAGGGGATGAATCATCTCTATCTTCTATCATAGGACCTAGAATGATTGTTGGCTTTTCATCTTGGAGATTTACTGAGTCTGTGGGATGGAAAGATGGCTCAAACTACAACTTGGAGAGGGATTTCTTGGAATCTTTGTGCTTAGTCATCTTTGAAAGGGGCACAGGGATTCCGATATTCTAAATTGCATGCTCAAATTTAAAAGAGGAAAGGGGCTTCGGAATCTCTCTCACCTCTGGGACATGGTCTTTATCTATTGATGGAGGATTCTTATTTTTCTTTTATCTACTATTGCTTGTTGCATCTTTAGCAAGATCCTTTGCTATGGAAGGCTAATCAGGGATGTCAGACTTCCCTTCTTTCTTCTTATACTGGAGGTTGTATTTGTTGGGACTGCTATTGGCCTTCCCCCCCTTACTCAACTCATGTATTTGACTGTTCATGAGGGATTCCTCGTATGCAAATTGAGTTAAATGGGGAAATGGGGAGGTGTCTCCAATACAATGAATTTCAAGATCAAGCTCCTCTTCTTCCCTTTCCTCATCAACAACAAGGTTTTTTTGAAGAGGGGTTTGGATTTTTTTATCATCCCTATCTCTATTTCTAGGCTCTCTTGGCATATTCTGAGGAATATTGTTATTCAGCCTCCTAAAGTTACCTCTATTATAAATATTTTGAGGATTTTTGTATGTCGTCTTCCATTCTACTTCCAACCTTTCCATCCTAGTTGAGAGTGACTTTAGTAACTTGGTTACTTCATCCATTTGAGGGGGGAAAACAGAGGAACCGGAGGTGAAGGCTTCGAAATTTCTTCTTGGGATGTATCTATCGGCCTTATTTCTGAGTCGGTTAGCTGCCAACACATTGGATTCTACTTCCTGGGCTGCATATTGCATATGAGACAAGGAGGTAGCTCTTCTTTCTCTGAATAGGAGGAAGAAATCTAGGTCAAAAGCTAGCATAAGTGATTTTGGCGGAGGCTTCTGTGGGCTTTATCTCTACTGGGATTTTATTTTGCATCTTATTGAATCTTTTGGAGAAATCAGAAACTGATTCTCCCTCTTTTCTCTTTAGTGATCCGAACTCTGTGATATAGTACATAAAATCCTTTTTGTCCCCCCATTGCCTCAAGAAACCGTCATCTAGAGCCTCAATTATAGTAATAGCTACAGGGGTCAAACCTATGAACCACTTTCTAGCCTCACCATCCAGGCTTTGGACGAAGACTCTCATCCAAACATCTTCATTTTCAATATTCAGGCTATCTGCATAACTGTAGAAGGCAACAATGTGCTCTTCAACAGTTATGTCTTCTTTCCCAGTGAATGTAGGCATATATTTCAGGTAATATCTAGCAGGGAGAGCGTTCATGGGATGAGGTAAGACCAGGGGGCATATATTGCATCCATTGTGGCATCCATCCTATTTCTAGGAGGATTAGCACCTGCCATAGGGATGTGAGGTGGAGGAGAAGGTGTTGGAATAGGGGAGACTAGAGATGAGCTTCCCAGAGGAAAGGGAAATGACAAAGGATTTGGAGAAAAGGATACCAGGCTTGAGAGAACTGAAGTCTCTCTTTCTGTGGTAGTGGAAACAGTAATAGGAGGAGGAGTGGTGAAGCCCTGGGTAGGAAAATCTTCTAAGGAACTGTGTCTAAACCACAATATAATTTCAGGGGAGAGTGGAATGACAAGGCTTTCTCCCTCCAATCCCATACCAGGAGGGGGAAAATCAATAGTAACACTCCAAAAATTCAAAGTTCGGAAAACTCCAACAGAAGGTATAACAGAAGGCTGAAAAGAAGAAATTGGAGTTCCTATAGGATAACGAAAAATCATTAGAAATACGTGGTTCAGCAGTAGAAGTACTCTCTCAAAGAGCCTTTCCCTTTCTGATAATTTTCTTTGGGTTGGCTTTAGGTGTTGCTAAGGGCAGTTGGGGATTCAACCTCTTGTGTCTGCCTTTGGAAGCCACAGCTGAAACAGTGGAGTCGCAAATATATCTGCATCAATGGATTCACCATAGTGGAGTCTCCAGGTGCACAGTCGCAATCTTGATGTGTTAGGTTCTAATGCACCTTCACAACCAGTAAGATTTGTCGTTCAATCGGAAAATATTTAAATTCATCCCCGGAAACGGCGCCAGAAATGTTGGCGTTGGAAGTCACCTATGGATTGCAATAGAGGTAAGCCCAAGGCCCATCAGTTTATATGTCATAGTGAATAATTTAAAGGGTGGTATAATGGATGTAGTCTCAATATTATATCTTTCTAACTCAAAAAATTGGGTTGGGCGAAGAACAGATAAGTGAGGTCTCAATCTAACTTAAGACAGTAAGTTGGTATAGTGGTGAGTAGGCAAAATAAACATAAGAAAAGCATGAAAGATTCTTTGGACATCCGGTCTTCCTACAACCTGTAGAGGAAAAGTTTCAGATACAAGATCCTCTTGGATCTGAGAACTTCAAGAAACTGAAAATGTTGCAACAACATAAATAGTCAAAACTAAGCTATACTAGAGTCACAACACCTGACTGGATCATCCATGCCCGAGCTTTCAGAGTCAGAAGCAAAGAAATGAAAGGAGAAGTTGGTTTCCATTAAATAAGAAATCTCAAATAACAGTGATAACCAGAGAACCATAGGCCTCATTCAAAGCATTACAATTGGGAGCGTAGCTCTACCATCGACACTAACTAAAATTGAGAAAGACTCCTAAATACTCCAAACCGACTCACATCAACAAGTTTTAATTATTGCATTAAAGGAATTACATTTGCATGCCTTCTGTCAAACTACGCATGCAGTCTCTGTCTAGTCATGGAGTTCAGTTAGATGCAATCAAGTTCCAAAATGGGCCTGCAAGTGAGTTGACCAGCTGACAGTCCCTTTTCAGACTTTCTATTAATGGTGAAAATAATATCCAACCAACACCAACTACTTTAATAATTGCTTCCTCAGGATCAGGGAGGCTCAAGTCAGCTCTGCATTCGTAGGAAGTGGCAGCCTTCCCTTGTTTGTCTTCTGCTTCATTGAACTACTACAAGGGGACCCAGATGGAGGATGTGGACAAGGATATGGTAGGGACTATGATTCCATTGACGTGGAGGTTAGGTGAGAAGCGCCCATGTGGACAGACGTGGCAGATGGAAGGTGTCCTTAAAAATGGGTGGCAAGAAGTGTGGGTGTTGCGCATGGGATAGGACAATGTTGAAGTGGCACGAGGTGATGATGTGGGGGCAGGGGAAGGGTCATGGAAGTAGAAGGGATGGGGACCATTTTGCCAGGAGGATGTGAGTGGAGGACAGTTCTACCATAATCATACGAGGGGGGACAGTGGATGATGTGATAGGAAGAGGTGAGAGATGGAGTGGGAGATAGATGTCCACAGGAGATGGGAGTGGTAAGAGGTGGTGGTAAGTGGTCTAATCAAAGGGGGTACATGGAGATAATAGGTTTTAGGTGGGGGGGTCTAAGTTAAGGAGAGGGCGACACGTTAGTGGGGGCCCCACCTTTTAAAACCACCAACTCAGACCCCCCCCTGGTTAAAGGCAGACTGTCGGGGGGGTTCAATATGGATCTTCAGCCATAGATCTAGGTGCGCATATCTCAGCCGCCCAGATCTAAAGGCCACTTAATGTGACACACGTGTGCACACTAAACTTAGGATAAGTGGGTTTTATCCCATTTCTTTCCATTTTCACTAAAGGGAACCATCTCTTAGGAAAAACACCCCCAACCAAATCATGTGATAACACTACCATCAGAGATTCATGGGAATCCACTAATATTTGTTGCTTCAACTTTTATTGAGGGAATATATGTTGATTTATTGGGTTGGTTGTCATTGATGTCAACCCTTGAAGAATGTCTGATAGTGAATTATGGTATCACAAAGGTTTGGGTAATGGACCCAAGTTTGTTTGATGTATAATGGTATGAGTTCTGATATATTTGAAGGTAATACTATTCTATATGGATATTACATGTCATGCCATTTTTGGTGGTATGTGTAATGTCACATAACTCTTCACGGCCAGAGATTTATGGCCATGTGAAGTTGGAGAACCCTCATGAATCATATAGAAGCCCCAAAAGGTCAAAGTAGTCAAAGTGGTTGCAAAGAAGAAATTGTTTAAATAATAAAGTGAAGTGATGAGTGTAATATAAGTCAAAGTGGATACAAAAGAAAATATTTAAATAATAAAGTTAATGGAAAAATTGCTAAGTGGGCAAGTGGTTAGAAGTGGGTTAGCCTTAAAATAAGGAAAGAGGGTTAAGATGGTTAGAAGGTAATTTAAATAATAAAGTGAAGTGATGAGTGTACTATAAGTCAAAGTGGATACAAAAGAAATTATTTAAATAATAAATTTAATGGATAAATTACTAAGTTGACAAGTGGTTAGAAGTAAGTTAGCCCTAAAATAAGGAAATTGGGTTAAGATGGTTAAAAGATAACCCCTTGAGGAAGCTACATGAAAGCATAAATAAGAGGCAAGTTTGTCTCATTTTAATTACACTTCAGCATATTGAATATCTACAGGTGACTGAGGTAACCAAAGGATATCTAAGCCGAATTTCAGAGGGAAGCTGAAGTAAAGAAGGTCGAAATTCAAGGGAGGATAAATTATTTTTATGATGCTTTCTAAGGTATGTTATTTACAGGTCATCTCACCATTTTCACAATAACTTTTTTTCTAGAATGATTCAGACCATAAAATTGGGAGGCCATTGAGGAAACATATCCAAGTAGTTGTGGTACGAATTTTATCTTGTGGGTCGTTGTATTTTTGTATTTACACTACGTGGAAAATAGGGTTTGTGGCTAGTACTGAAACTAGTATAAAACATGTGTTTCGGGTAAAAATGTCATAATTTATCCATAACATATCCAAATTTAGTAAGGAAAAATGTGTTGGTTAAAGTACATTCTATACTATTTTATGTACAATTTTCATATCCATACAACAAATATTCTGTGTGGGGCACGCTCTACAAGTTCTCTCTCTAGAATAAGTCAGAATTCAACAAGGTATGTCATTTTTGCTATAACTCCTTTTTTGAGAGGATCCAAGTAGTTACACATGGAAGAATTACAAAAAACACATTGGTACTATTTTTAGATCTTTTTTCATTACAAGTACATAGTTATGATTATTTCAAGTTAGGGTTGTTGACTAATCAAAAACTAGTCATGTGAGACTAAAGTAAAGTTTGATGAAAATGCTAGTCTCTTGTTTTTAAAGTTAAGGAAGATTTGTAGGTATGTGATCATATACACTAGGTCTATTACATATTTACAAATCATATTTGGACAATGAAATTGATGAGGGCTTTTGGTTGAGGCACATGTTGGGTACATGGTTAAGACAAGTAGTTGATGTGTTGGAACATACATGAGGTATATAGTTGATGATGTTGGTAGATCTTGATGAGTCGTAGTTGATGAGTAGTTGATACATGATTGGTACATACTTGGTACATGGTTGGATGGACTTGTTTATGGTACAATCTGATTACAAGTTGTTTGGTATAGGTTGGTGCATGGTTGATGCACTTGTTTATGGTACAGGTTGATTACAGGTTGAGGTATAGGTTGATGCATGGTTGATCCATGGTTCAGGTTGTTTGGTGCAGGTTCATTGGTACAGGATTACAACAGTATATCTCACAATGATAGTGTAACAGTGGTTCCATCATTCTACTTATACGTCAGGGCGGTTAGACGGGGCAAGGACAAGTGGTTGTAGCCACCTTCTGGTTGTAGTCGGAGAACATAGGGGGTTGTAGCCTTCTTCTGGTTGTAGCCAGAGAATTGGGGAGTTGGAGCTTCCCTCAGGTTGTAGCCTGAGAAACTAGGGGGTTGGAGCCTCCTTCCAGTTTCAGGTGGAAAATAAAGGAAGTGGGTTCTTCCAATGAATGTAATTCTTCAATGCATATAATAAAAATCATTCTGTGGTTTTCTCCCGCTTTGGGTTTCCACATAAAAACACTAGAGTATTGTGTATGTGTATGATTGTTCATTTGTTCATTGTTTATTTACTCTGCAAATATTGGATGATAATGCTACATTGATATAGCACTTGCATTATATGGTTAAAAAGGATTAGATTTCTCTATTACCGATTCTCCCCCCGTCCTAGTAATCCAATAATTGGGATCAGAGAAGGTTCCTTAAGAAATTAGTTTGACCACTAAAAGGTAGATCATGGAGAGCAAAAACATGTATAAAAATGGAATACCATAGTTTGATGGACAAAAGTATGCATTTTGGAGCATAAGGATGAAGACATATATACAGGCACATGGATTTGAAGTTTGTCAATCAATTGTAGATGGATACACAGCACCAGCAGTTCCGCTGACAAATGACAAAGAAATGAAACTCGGTCGGAATAATTCCAAAGCCACAAATGCACTTCTGAATGGTCTTGGAGAATCGGTATTCACCAAAGTTGCACATTGTAAATACGCTAAAAATATTTGGGACAAAATTCAAAATATTTATGAGGGAGATTCAAAAGTCAAAGCAACAAAGCTTCAAACTTACAGAGGTCAGTTCGAACAACTAAAGATGAAGGAATATGAGAACATTGCAACTTACTTTTTACAAGTCGATGAAACAATAAATGTAATCTTTGGATTGGGAGAAGAAATCAAATAATCTATAATTGTTCAAAAAGTACTAATCTCTCTTCCTATGAGATTTTACCCTAAGATATCAGCACTAGAATAAAGAGCATATCTAAACTCAATAAGCATGGAAGAACTACATGGAATCTTCACAGCATATGAAATGAGAACTGAATAGGAAAATCCAGATATAAAAGAAGCAACCTTCAAAGCATCCAAAAGGTCAAAGCAAAAGGGAAAGAAAAAAGAAAAAGAACATAACAGCAGCAGTGACGTCTTAGAAGATGGTGAAGAAGCGGCCAACTTTGTCAGAAGATTGAACAAGGGAATCAATGACAGGTATAGAGGTAAGCTTCCTTTTATTTGTTTTAATTGTGATGGTATTGGTCATTTTTCTAGCAAATGTCCTCATAAGAAAAAGAGAAATGATGAAGGCTACTCAAATAGAAAACAAACATATAAAGGAAAAAGAACCACAAATAAAGTTTTCAAGAAAATCTTATGCACCAAAGAAGACAACTCATCATCAGATGAAGATGAAGTTAGTGACAATGGTACAGGAATACTTATATTCATGGCAGTAGAAGACTTTGATAAAGAAGACTCCGAAGAAGAATATGAAGAGGCAGAAGTTGACTACCGAGAAGGATTGTTGTGTGCCATAGAAGTTATCAGAAGAGAGAAGAAGAAAAACAAGAAACTACAAGAAGAACTAGACAAGAAAGAAGACACTCATGAACTAGAACAAATGATCACAAATTTGAAGGTTCAAATTGGAGAAGATAAAAGAATTGAAGAAGCACTCAAAGAACAACTAGAAGGAAGAGACAAGATCATTGTAAATTTGGAAGCAGAAATTGTCACATTAAGAAAGGGTATTCAAAAGAAAAATATGTAGAACAACTCAAAAATTTTGAATGACATTATCAACAGTCAAAAACCTCATCATGACAAGTCCGGACTTGGATACAATCATACAGAAAATGGATCAAGCTCCAAAACAACAAAACAAGAAACATATCCAAAAATCTCAAGCTCCAAAACAACAAAACAAGAAACATATCCAAAAATCTATGTAGAAACAATCAAAGGGGATAGGAATGTATACAAATAAAATTATAGGGACACTCCTCCACTGAGAAGATTCAGATTTTAGAATCAACAACCGACAGAAACAGATAGGCCTCAGGAAGAAGAAGGATTCATAAGAGTACCTCCTTTCAGAAGATATTCAACTCCTAGGTATCAAACTATCTTTTTTGGTTTATATTATGCATGTAATAATTTTGGACATAAAGTTGTGAATTGCAGAACTAACAACAGGAACATAAATAACTTTGAAATCCATACACAAAAGGGTTATCCAAGAAGGCCCAGTGAAACACAGAGAAGAAGTTACAACAGGTTTGAATCTTTGAGCATTGAAGTGGAATGATACAAATGTAACAACTTTTGACACATGGCCAAAGATTGCAGAATGGCAGTCCCTCCTAGAGAAACACAACATAACAACAACAATCATAGACATGAACCTCAGAAAAGGACATGGATAAGAAATCATAATCAATATAGAAATGAAGAATGCACACTCACTCTACAGGATAAGCAGAAGAAATGTGGTTGGTATGTTGACAATGTTTTTTTAAAACACATGACAGGTGATAGAGACATGTTTATTACATTAAGAAAGGAAAGATATGGATCAGTCTCCTTTGGAAATAATGATTCAGCTAAAATCATTGGAAAAGACACAGTCAGAATTGGGAACAAGAATACCAAGGAAGAAAATGTTCTACTAGTAGAAGATATGAAACATAATCTTCCAAGTGTGAGTCAAATGTGTGACCAAGGTCATAAAGTTACTTTCAATTCACAAAAGTGCGAGATAAGAAAATAAGTTTCAAGAAAATTGATTGCAACAGCTGCGAGAACTTCAATCAACATATAAGTATTAAGTGAAATTGGAAATGAAAATTGTTTCCTAGGAAAGGAATATGAAATTTGGCTATGGCACAGAAGAATGGGTCACATACATTTTGATAACCTTGTCAAAGTCAACAAAAGGGAAGCAGTTAGAGAAATTCCATAGGTCACGAAACCAACCAACACTTTATGCAAGCATTGTCAACAAGGAAAGAAAACAAAGACCGGGTTTAAATAAAAAGAATATTCAACGACACGATCACTGAATATTGTGCATACTGATCTAGTTGGAACAACTACAACAAAGGGTTTAAAAGGTGAGAAATACTTTATGTTATTAGTTGATGTTTATACAAGAATGAATGTAGTTTTCTTTCTCAGGAATAAGTAAGAATCTTTTGAAAACTTCAAGGTCTACAAGGAAATGGTTGAAAATGAAATGGATTCAAAAATCAAATTCTTGAGATATGATAATGGAGGAGAGTTCACTTCAAATGAATTTATGGACTACTGCAGTAGGCATGGAATAAAAAGGCATTTCTCTATTGTTAGGACACCTCAACATAATGGATTTGTTGAAAGAAAGAACGGGACAATACAAGAAATGGCTCGAACAATGCTAATGGACTCCAAATTGAAAGATATATTTTGGACACAAGTAGTGCATACAAAATTTCACATTCAAAACAAAAAAATTCATAGAAACAACATTGAAAAAACTCCCTACGAGCTATGGAAAGGAAGACCAACAAATGTGAAGCACTTCAGAGTTTTTTAAAGCAAATGCTACATCAAAAGAAAAGATGGTAGAATGGGAAATTTTGACTCTCATGTGGACAAATGAGTACTTGTTGGTTACTCAAGTACAAGGAAATCATACAAGTGTTACAACCTGAGATTGAAAAAAGCTGTGGAAAGAATCAACATAACAATTGATGAAATAGGTAGACAAAAATTAAAGGAAGAATAAAATGAATCAATGGAACAAATTTACAAAGAAAATGTAGAAGATGAAAAAGAATTAGAAGGGGAATATGAAGAGGATCTGATAGAAGCATAAGAGAAATTTCAACAAGTGCCTCCAAAGACACCTAGCAAATGAGTACAAAAGAATCATCCTTCAGATCAGATTATTGGAAACAAAGATGCAGAAGTTGAGACTAGGAGAAGAATCTATTCACCAGAACAAACACACCTAGCACTCTCATCTATGATTGAACCAATTTGTTTTGGAGGCCAGCAAGTATGAATTTTGGAATAAGTCCATGGATGAAGAATTGGATCAAATAGAGAAAAATAACACTTTTGAATTGGTTCCAAGACCAAAGGATAAAAATGTGATCAGCACAAAGTGGGTATACAGGAATAAATTGAATGAAGATGGACATGTTACAAGGAACAAAGCCAGATTGGTATGTAAAGAATATGCACAGGTTGAAGGAATCGAAAATATTAAAATGTATTAGATGGACGTAAAATCATCTTTTCTAAATGGGAAACTTGAAGAAGAAGTCTACATTGAACAACCAGAAATATTGTAGTTGTCAGAGAACTCATATGATGTGTGTAAATTAAAGAAGGGCTTGTATGGTCTAAAACAGGCTCCTAGAGCATGATACTCTAAACTGGATAAATATTTACAGCAGGCAGGGTTCAAAAAAGGAAGTGCAGACAACAACCTCTACATCAAGGTAACTCAATATAGTATTTTATTAATTGAAGTTTATGTTGATGATATTATTTTTGGAAATATTGATGACAGGTTAAGCCAGAAATTTGCAAAGGACATGCAGAATGAATTTGAAATTTCATTACTTGGAGAACTATCCTTCTTTCTAGGTCTTCAAATACATCAAAGCAACCAAGGAATTTTTATTTCTCAAACCAAGTATATCAGAGAAATGTTAAAGAGGTTCATAACTAGTGGAGCAAAGTTCTACTTGGGTGAGTGTTTAGTATCATGGCTAAGAAAGAAACAATCATCAATATCTTTATCTACAGCCTAGGCAGAGTATATTGCAACAACAACATGTTGTACACAGGTTCTATGGATGAAATAAACTCTGACAGATATACAGGTTGAGTATGATGAGACCATTCCAATATATTGTGATAATACAAGTGCCATCAATATCTCAAAGAACCCGATGATACACTCCAAGAAGAAGAACATTCCAATCAAGTATCACTTTCTACGAGAACAAGTTGCAGAAAATAACATTAGAGTTGAATATGTGGGCACAAAAGAACAAGTGGCAGACATATTTACAAAACCGCTTCCATGGGAATCCTTTGAGTATCTTCACTAGAGACTCAGAGTTATTTCTACTCCAAAATGAATTTTTTTGAATGCTTATCTTATATTTCTTATATGTACACAAGGAAGCACAATAAAGAGGATAGTTCAGGTTGGGAGATCAAACGAGTCAGTTAGAGGGAGAAGCCCCGAATGGAAATATACATTTTCCATTTATGACAAAGGGGGAGATATTTATCATATGCAAAGGATAAAGGAATGGTTCCAGAGGGAGTGTTGGTCACAGAGATGTAGGCATGGTTACAGGGCGAGCATGAGTGATATGATTCCAGTATTGCATCAGAGTGTTGCCATCAATGCCAAAGGGGGATATTGTTGATTAATTGGGTTGGTTTTCATTGATGTCAACCATCGAAGAAAGTCTGGTAGAGAATTTTGGTAGAACAAAGGTTTGGGTAATGCACCCAAGTTTGTTTGATGTATAATGGTATGAGTTTTGATATATTTGCAGGTAAGACTATTCTATATGGATAGTACACGTCATGTCATTCTGGTGGTATGTGGAACGTCAAAGAACTCCTCACAGTTAGAGATTTATGGCCATGCAAAGTTGGAGAACCCTCATGAGTCATCTAGAAGCCCTAAAAGGTCAAAGTAGTCAAAGTGGTTGCAAAGAAGAAATTATTTAAATAATAAAGTGAAGTGTTGAGTGTAATATAAGTCAAAGTGTATACAAAATAAATTATTTAAATAATGAATTTAATGAAAAAATTACTAAGGGGACAAGTGGTTAGAAGTGGGTTAGCCCTAAAATAAGGAAAGTGGGTTAAGATGGTGTTGACGATTAAATTCACAATGGAGTTTTGCCTGCAAAGTTTTTCTAAAATCCTATTAATATAAAAGATAAATAATAGTAGTAGGTGTGACCCCCTTGTAGATTGAAAATCAAGTCTGGTGCTTATTCAATGTTATGTTACTGTATGACACTACTTTCATGGTTGATGATATCTTGTTTTATTGGATAATGGATCAGGCATATTATACATGCTTCCCTTGTTGTTCCAAGATCAAGTTTTATACCGGATTTTTTCATGGTCATGATCTTTGTCTGTTCTTGGATCTATTATTTGTGACACCTACAACAGACATATGTTAGTAACAACAAATGAAAAGAAATTAAAATAAGAAACTATCCTATGTTAACATGCTATACTATATTCATTGAAAATATTGTGGTAAATCGTATCTAACATATGATAGCCATGCAACTTATCGAGGTTGTATAGAGCATAGTTGACATGCATTGTTGTATAGTGGAGATGATAATATGTGATATGAATAGTGCTCTTGGAAATTAAAAGTTGTTGGTGTTGATGCATAGCTCAAAGCAGATGGTTTGTTTGATTAGTAGCTGATGCGTACTAGGAATTGAATGAACCTGAAGTGTGGAGGTGATGTGCATTAACTGCACATCACCTTTACTCCTACTGTTGGATGCCACACTAGTCAGGTTATTTTTCAAACATTGTTTCTTTGGTTATGCTCTGATTTCTTAGCAGGGAGGAATCGCTCGGCCAACTCGCATTTTAAGGCATTTGATTATAGGTATGTCTTTCTTTTGTCCCTTCATGAGTCTGCTCTGGTTATGAAATGGATGTTGGATCAGGTGTATTAGTTTGTGCCTTCCTTAATTATTGCAACTGTGTAAAATGGTGTTTTTGAAACATTGATGAGTCTCTTTGCATTGATGTTGAATTCATAGTATTACTGGTTATCCTGGGCGTTAGCAGTCATAAGGGATCTTTGTTACCCATGCTAGTTTATTTGGAGGGTTTTGTTGGTCTTCGTTCAGCTAGCTGTCCTCACGCATTCGCAACTATGTCAAGTCTATGGATTTTATGGGTTCAATGGTTGGATATGCTCTATGCCACTGTGTTTTGTTCACTTGGGCATTGGTTGATTTCACCACCAAGGGTCACGAAATGGGTTTTCCTATTCATAATCGGCCTTGTCTTCACCTATGTTCTATGGTTGTTTGATTGAAGAAAACAAGGGTTATACCCTGCGTGCGTTAAGTAACATTGGCAGGCCGAATGAGAGCCTCACCTTCTATTTTGTCCCCTACCATGGATTGGTTTCCTTTCCACGAATGAGTCATGTTTCTCTCTGTGTATGCACTGTTGGCCTCAGAGTTTTCACCGTTCCAAGGATTTGGCTCTATTCTCCCTGTGTTGGCTATGAAACAAACCCTTAGCCTCTAGTCTGAAGTTGAGTAGAGAAGATTGTCTGGCCTTTCAATTTTATTATGGGTTATTGTGGATTGAATGTATCGCCGATTAATTTGAGTATAGACTCACCCAACTGGTCATATGATGACATTTTGGTTTGGCATTTAGTCGCTGCCTCTGTGATAATAATAACAAACCCTGCATTGTTATTAGCACAACTCAAATCACACAATCACTTCCCTTATGATTAATAACTTGGTATTGTTAAATGGAGAGGGTCACTACCCCGATTCGAATTGATGTGTGGGTATTCCTGGTTTTCACAGCTTGTTAGGTCGATTGGTTTTAGGATAGTAATGGATTGGTTGGTTGATACACAATCACTGGCATTTTTTTCACTAAGGGTTGTTTGGATGTTTAGCTGCCATTGGTTACCAATGCTTGATGTTGCTCACATGAAGCATTGTGTGTATGGTGTTTTTTGCACAATAAAATAATGGTCATGAAAACTATGCTTTTCTTTTGGGGCCGAATGATTATTGAACCGAATGACTGTATAAACTATATCCACTGTATCCTTATGATTGTTCAATTGTATAATCATGAGTTTGTGTTAAGACCTAATATTGCTTCATCACCCCTTAATTGGGGCATATTATATTAGTAATGTTATTTTATTTATGTCGGCTTTAGGCCATTAGTTGTAATTATACCTCCTAGTCTCCTATATATACCAAGGAGACATTTTCATTTTGAATCATCTTGTACTTGAACATTTAAGTAGGGTAAAAGGAGGTTTCCCCCTCGAAGAGGCTTATTATCTAAAATTATCTCTTTTTCAAGGCATTGAGAACTTTTTTTAAGATTTTTCTATGCTATATTGATATTTGGTTCTTAACATATGGTATTAGAGCTCAAGGTCTTGGGGTTTCGCTGTTACATCTGAGACACCTTGGAATTTTTGCTATAACCTTTTTTCTACAATGTTTCAGAAGGAACGGCTTGGAGGATATTTATTAGATGGATCAAGGTACGGTGGGTTCAAATTTGAGATCCTGAGGCCTTATACTTTCGGAGATATAGCCTTTACAAGATAGGATTCTAGAATCATCTGGAACTGAGTCATTGCGGAATTTTTGCTATAAATTTTTTTATGTAACGTTTCATAACCTGAATGCCAGAGGATATTCACAAAAATTAGTAAGTTATATTTGGTAAACAGTTCATCATCTGGGTCATCTTAAATTTGTAGATAAACCCTGTGTAAGATAGGGTATCTCCCTAGTCCTATTGACTAGTCTCAAGAAGGTGTTCCAAGTAAAAAAAACATAACTTCTTCCTAGAGTATCCAAATTTAATGGGACTAGTTTCATTGGATCGTGGACAGTCTGTAGTATTTCTGGTATGGTTTTTAGAATTTTATATCAATTATTTTGTGCGGGGCACGCTATACAAGTGAGATCTCCTAGAAAGGCCAAAAATTGGCAAGTTGTGGGGAAGTTACTGTAAATTCCACTTGGAACATCCAATTTTTATCTGCCCTATGGAATTACAAAGAATAAATATCAGAGAACTACATAAAATAAAGTTTCATACCCAGAAGGGCCGAAACTTGGGAGATAAAATAGAAGAAATATTGTCTAGGAGAACCACCTCAAAATCAAGGTTCAAAAGTGATACTTGGCCAACATGCCACCCAAAAAGGGAACTTATACACCAAATAAGCCTCCAGACAATCCTACTTGGACTCTTGATGAAGGTGAAGAAATGCGTAGGGACACAAATGATTTACAAAAGAAGATAGTAACAAAAGATGAACTATAAGATATGGAAGCTAAGTTGGAGGCAAAGATGGATGGTTTAAAAGAGGAGATCATGGAAGTATTGAAAAAATTTGTAATAGAGAAGACACCTGAAAGAGAAAATGCATCCCATGAAATTCATGATGAGGACACAAGGAAGGTGAATCAAGAATGGAGAAACTCCAACGTTGGGTTGAAGACCAACCACGTTCCTAAGATCGATATGAGGAAGTTTGATTGCAAGGACCCAATAACATGGATACTTCAGATGGAGCAATTCTTTGATCTACATAATGTGCCACATACACAAAAGGTACGACTTTCTTCTTTATATTTAGAACCTAATCAATTTGTATTGTATCGATGGATTTGTTATCGCAAATCACTCGTCACTTGGACAATTTTCACAGAAAAATGATAGCACACTATCAGGATACAAGGAGAAATGCCTTCTTTATCCAATTGATAAATCTCAAGAAAAAGGGTTCAGTTACCGAGCACATTGAGAACTTCCAAATATTGAATATAAAGGTAACTGATATTCCAAATGAGCACTTGATTGATGTATTCATAGGAAATTTAAAGGATAACATTCAACATGAGGTTCTCCTTTAGGAACCCAAATCATTGGAGAATGCATTTAAGGTGGCAAGAAATGTTGAAAGTAAAAATATGACTATGGCTACTAGAATGACCAATCCTAACATCTATAGAGAGAACAATGCTCCTTCTTGTAAAACACCTCAACCTACAAGGTTGACACCTCAACAATTGGAGGAAAGAAAAGCAGATAGCAATACCTCTTTATGCGACTCTCACATGAGCCCAAGTAGTCCAAGTGTTGTAACCATGCTCTGATACCAATATGTAACACACCAATGATGGGGAATACAAATTTTCTCTTTTCTTAAAGGAAGGAATCGCCATTCATGGTTCATTCTATAGTTAAACCCAGAACCTTTCGGTTCTTGGTGCAGGTTTAAGGGCACCCAAAACCTTCCCTTTCTCCCTATTGCAAAAACTCAAAGTGTCGGGCGTTAGCTCCTTTTGTTTGATAAGCCCCCTCTTGATATGACCTTGGCGATGACCACGTGATTGTGGGCACAATTATAAGCGGTTTGGAGTCAAACTGCTTTTGGGCCCGCAATGCTCTTACAAGCTCCATGTGTCTTCTTGACGAAACCACAGTTTGAATTGTGGTCTTCCCTCAATATCTTAAACTCCTCGCAACTTCTGTCCCCACAATGATACGGGATCGTCGACCTCACGATCTTGATGATTACGGCTAAATCGACGATTCAGATCTGCGCCTATCAGATCTATGGACCAGGTCAGCTCCCTCTAGATCAACGGTCAAGATCTCTTCGCAACTTCGGACTCTGGGAATTTGAAATCTCAAACCCAGCTTCCTTCTGTACTTCAATCCTCCATAGTTGATGATATACGGGCACCTTTCCTACTTGATAAATGGTCTTGTCTTCATTCTAGGTGGTTGACCTTTCAACCCAGATCATCTGTCCAATGGCCCTCTTCTCGATCGGTGGTCGAGATCTCCTCCGTGTCTCCGGACTTCTGAGATCTCAACTCTCAAACCTCTTTTTCCCAATGTCTTTTACCCGGAGTCTAAGATACACTAACGCATGTCTCCTTGAAATCTAATGATCGAGGATTACTTCGGGACTTTACCCGGACTGTATGGATCTATGCCACGCTCCTCTTAGATCTGGCGGCTACAAATCAATTCATGGCTTTACCTGGAGTTCACGGATTTGTGCCACGTCTCCCTTAGATCTCACTATCCAAATATTTCTTTGGGACTTTGGGTCTTCGCGCTTTGGCAATATCAGTTCTCAAACTAAAAACCCACTTCAGCTTTTCCCCGAAGTTTGAGATCTTTTGATAAGTGTCTCCTCACAGATCAACGAATCATGACTCTTCGACTCTTATTGCTTCGAGTGTTTCAACACTTCAACCTCCACCTTCCTCTAGATCTTTCAACCTGTTGACGCATACCCTCCTGGATTCAATGGTCCAGATCTCCTCTCTCGTGAATTGGGATTTCGTGTTTCACGACTTTGGAGGTTGGCTTACCTCCGTCTCTCCGATTCCCGATTTCCCAATATTCACCCGCGTCAAATCAATGGTCAAGAAGGGTGTTGATAGATCCTTAGATATACGGTCTAGATCACGTCGCAACTTCAAGTTTTGGCAGTTTAGTCGCACCAACTTGTGAATCACTCGATGTGCGATCTTGCGAAGACTGAAGGAGTCGAGACGTTAACACCTACGCCCCTTCTTCAAATCTATCGGTCGCAACATACCCTGGGTCCTCTCGAATGGATCTCATCCGTTCATTTTCTAAACGAAATCATATTCCCTTTCTATGCTTGAACCTCACTATTCTTCTTGAGCTTCTTCAGTTATGAAGGATTTAAGAGCGTTGCGCTCTTTCTCCTGGGCTTAACACTTAGAAGGGTCTTCTACACTATTCTTGCGCTCCTTCATCAATTCTATAACTTAAGTGGTTCTCGGTCAATGCTGTTAAGAACCAAATATCAATATAGCATAGAAAAACCTTAGAATAAGTACTCAACGCCTTGAAAAAGAGATAATTTCAGAGAATAAGCCTCTTTGAGGGGGCAACCTCCCTTTACCCCACATAAATGTTCAAGTACAAGATGAATCCAAATGAAAATGTCTCCTTGGTATATATAGGAGACTAGGAGGTATAATTACAACTAATGGAATAAAGCTGACAGAAATAAAATAACATTACTCATGTAATATGCCCCAATTAAGGGGTAATGAGCCAATATTAGGGCCTAACATGTCCCTCCCCTTGAGACAAGTGTTGTCTGCAATGCTTGAGTAACTCTAGACGCTTCTGTATAAAAGACTCATCTTCCCAAGTGGAATCTCCAGCCGTTAGTTTCCTCCATTTAATGAGATACTCTGAAATGGATCTATTCCTCAGCTGGTGAATTCTTGTGTCAGTGATGGCTTTAGGCTCCAATATGATTTTTCCTTCCTTGTCAAGTTCTGGCAATATAGTTTGAACTGGGATCTTGTCTCCTATAACCTTCTTTAAGCATGAAACATGGAAAACTGGGTATACTTGTGAAGATGAAGGCAACTCCAATTTGTATGCCATAGTACCAATCTTTTGCAACACCTTATAAGGGCCATAGTACTTTGGTGATAATTTATTATCCTTCTTGGCTTTCTTGAGGGACATCTGTTTGTATGTTTGTAGTCTTAAAAACACCCAATCCCCTACTTCAAAACTTCTTTCACTACGATGTTGATCTCCCTGTTGTTTCATGTGATTATGTGCCATGGTCAGGTTGTCCTTTAAGATTTGGAGAACTTGTTGTTGATGCTCGATGTGATCTTCCACTGCTTGAACCTTAGATTTTTATTTTAGAGAAGAAGTGATGGAAGGAGGGTGGTATCC
>ML778023.1:646061-657976 GCA_009831015.1 Picea engelmannii | reverse complement strand
TGTTAGGTCTCCATACATCATTGTTTCATCCTGGTACAACTACAATATCCATCACACCTAGAGTTATATGTATTATAGTTTTTCTACTAAATTAAAACAAACAGTGCACTACTTCTTGTTCCAAATGGAAAATAACCTTAGTTGCATAGGAATCGCTCCTGGCATATCTGAAATTTGTTCTCGTTGTTCTGATTGGGAATGGATGCGTAATGTTCCCAATTGGCTAGGAACGGTTCTGGAAACTTGGGAGCTTCAAAGTTAAGGAAATGAGATCTTGGGAACATTTTAAATGGAGTCTCCATTATAGGGAGCTTGTAAAAGCTCCATGTCTAACAAGAAGCTCTGAAGCTCGTGAATACCAAATTTGTGCATCTTTGGCATGCTTTCTCATTGTTTCAGTGCTAATCCCAGGATGACCCCACCCCCCCCTAAAAAAAACATAAAATTCCTTTAAAACCCTAATTTCTACATATAAAATAGCCACATTGTCATGAAGAATACACATTATTTGGCATTGTTTGGCATCATTTGGCATTTTGCATCATGCTACATTGTGATGCGTTGTGTAATTGAACAATATTGTGAGTCTAGTTTGAGGAGGGACAAGCTGGATTGAGTAGTCACAATTGAGTTAGGGCTAAGGCACATTGAAGAGTCACGGGTGAGTGAGGTGCATTGAGGAGCATTGCGAGCAATGCATTGTGAGAAATGGTGTGAGCCATCTTGCCACCATTTGGTCATCTCATCATTGTGAGTAGTAGATTAAGAAATCGTGACCGACTACCAACATTTGTCATTTTCTCGTACTAGCATTTTCCAGGTATGCTTGTCCACTAAGTTATATTGTGAGATTTCTTCTAGTGTTGTAAGTTTTGCTTCCTGGTTTCTTAAATTATGCTGTGGTTTTACTATTTTGATTTCCTATGAGGTCTACTAACGCATAATAGTAATATCTTATGACATGACATGTTTGAAGTTCCTTTTTCAAGCTTTAGTTATAGATACTAGTGACCAAGTTTTGTTACATGTTAAACAATAAAAAAAACTGACATAATAAATTCTAATATATTACAGTACATACTATATAGCAATTCCAACAAATAGTAGGAGACAAAGTTATCATGGATTGGCTTCCAATTTTATTTCGTAAATTCTAATATATTACAGTACATACTATATAGCAATTCCAACAAATAGTAGGAGACAGTTATATGTGTCGTGTGTTCATGTACTATGAACATTAGTAATTGTCTACATCGTAGTCTAGAATCTTTTTTATTTCCGACCATCGAAAATAAATCATAACACTTCAGGACCATTGGATTTCTAGAATCTTTTGAATTTTTTTTATTTCCGACCATCGGAAAATGGATTTCTAGAATTTTTTCTATTTCCGACGATTGGAAAATAAATCTAAAGAAATGGAGATGCGGGGAATCGAACCCCGTGCCTCTCGCATGCGAAGCGAGCGCTCTACCATATGAGCTACATCCCCTTAGCTATGAATAATACTTGGTTACTATAACTTATTGTTTAAACTATATCACCTAAAATTGCAGGATTATTATTCCAGGGTTTAGGTTTGTGTGAGCCCACTTCAACTTGAAAGTACTGAACATGTACACAAACGCCTATGGATAGGTTCTACCAGGTCGCTGGATTCAAAGCCCAGAGTGCTAATCACTATACCATGAAACCCTGTAACGAAGCGAAATCGCAACGGAGGGAAACTATTTGATGCCCAAATTCTATTTCACAGCGAATAATATTGGGAATGCAACGAAGCCGTTTGCAGGTTTCTCCAGGCAGTGAATTATATTTCGAGTGTAGCGAAGCGATGGACAGCAGTGAATGAATGAATGTGAACACCAAATGAGATTTTAAGACGAATATCGATTTCCCCTACATGAAAAAGAAGCCAGAAAGGGGACTATATTCACTACGCCCGGGTTTTCTAAACTAGCGGCCACATTTTTCTTTACGGCCGACAACGGATCAGGGTTCTCATTGCATTCTAGGGTTTTTATGCCAATGGACGGAGGCAGGATTTAAACCTGCGTGGATAAATCTCTCTCCACAGCTATAATGAGGCCTGACTCCTCTCTGCTTGCATGATGCTATCGTTTTTGGCCTTCTGATGTTGTTTCGTTTTGGGCCTTCTGATGTTGTTAAGGGCTCTTGGAATTGTTTATAGTCTATAGGATTTCGGCGGTCTGCTGCGGCACGTGGATTATAGTTTGTTGGATCTGAAAGTTGCGACAAATGGATTATAGATCTTCAGATTTGATATGTTTTCAGTTTCGGCCTATCATCCCCCTGCTGCAGCCTATAATCCATCTGCCGTTTCAATACTGCGTAGTAGGGTGGATATTGCTTGACATAAGATTTCTATCAAAATCATAATTGCTCCGTTCTGCTTGAGCAACAGGTAGACATTGTTTTGTTTGAGGAACATGTAGACACTGTTTTGGGTTACTTTGATCTTTTTGCTTCTAGAAAGCCAAGGTTCATGACCCTCTATTTTGAGGATCTTCGTTATCATGGTCATCAAGGTGGCTCTAATGAATTGAGGTTGTTGTTTGCATTGATGGGGACATTGATGAATGGGCATGAATAGTTTATGGTTTTTTAGGATGCGATGATTATGATGGTGAGAAAAGGGTTGGAATTTCATTTTCACTTTACCTATTATTCAAAAATTTGATGAACATTAAACTTTTTGATGCACTTTATTTTAAGTCAAAAAATTCACTACATATCATTTTGGTGATGTGGCGCAACCCCCTTCTCCCCTTGGGACTACACGACCTCCCAGTCTTGGATCTTCAAACTCTTGAGTCGAATTGACTCTTCGGGTCCCTGCGGGTACCCAAAATTGCTATACACAGGTCCCTGTTCTCCTAAGTGACCACAAGTTGTGATCGTGGGTCTATCCCTTCGTAACTTCGGGCTTCGGGAATACCCTGATCTCTTGCTCCGAGACTCTCTGAAGTGTTCTCCTCCGAACTCTGGACCACATGCTACACACCTCCTTTAATTATGATGGCCCAATGATATTTCAGGTTTCGCGGCTTCGTGAAACTCCTGTTCACCTTGCCTACAACCCTCCAAACTTTCGGCTTCCAGATTTCCCGATCTGTTGCCACGTGTCCTCTACATGGCCAATGGTTGTGATTACTTCGCGACTCCTCGAGTTCGCGACTCTTCCCTTGTAACACCTCCAAACTTTTTGAACTACGAAGTGTCGAAACACCTTACGCCAACCCCTGCGTTGTTCTCCCAGATTTGACGATCTGGAATGATCCACCTCTCTCCAGAATGGATCTCGTTTGTGGATTTTGTGAAACCTCAAAGGACTCTCCTCCTTGAAGATTCTCGCCACTCTTCCCCCTGAGCTTGTCTCTCTCTCTTGACCTTCTTCGTCCCCCCAGAACACTCTCTTCTACACTTAGTCGAAATCTCAACCTATGCACGCCTTGCAACAGGTTCTCTTCCACACTCAACCTCTCTGTAAATGATTTCACACTCTTTGCGACTATCCTCCCGCTTATTCTTTGCGCCTAAAGTCACGCTAATCCTCCTGAGCTTACGAGTCTGAAACTCTGTCATGCACTCCTTGCAGACACATATGCACTCCTTGCATACATAAATTCACGCTATCTCCTTTGAGCTTACGAGTCGGAATAGACTTGGTCAACGCACTCCTTGCGGACACTATGCACTCCTTGCACTCGCTTGTAGAAGAGAAACAACTAAAACTTATTTAAAATCTCACATATTCATGCATCTCACCACGTAAATGCATGCAGAGATACAAAACCAAGAAATAACAAAGACTTGAAAACAAAACAGAAAGTCTACCATTCACTCACTCAGATAGACGCATCAACACCATACATTTGGGACAATATTCCTTTGTTATATTCATTCAACTGAAAATTGCATACACTCATACACTACTTCTTTGTAACTCTTAGCTCTCTGCTACAATGGCAATGGCTCTTGATAACTAGAGTTCCAACAACAACAACTATCGGCTATTAACAACCTCTACTAGACAACAACTTAAAACTCTTTACCAGAGGTGCTCTTTGAGCCTTTTCCCTCCACCTACTCTATGTTATCCTATTAAAATAAAATCTTTCAACTACTTAGCATTTATTACAATAAATATTTGAGTCAGACAGATAAGGGCAAAAGCTCTAGATCTGTACTGCAATCCTCTTTATTAAAGAAAAATGCATTCCCTCATCGACCTTATACGATGACTCAGCCTTTGATCATTAAAGATATTCATAACTCAAAATGTTTTTCAGATATCTCATTAACACACCAATTTCGGAATTCAAAGTATTTCAAAATAAGCACTAATGTGCCCAATTGTCTTCCGCTTGTGCTTTGTTGGTGATGCTCCTGCATCATACTCCTCTGGCTGAAAAACTCATGGACTCATGTCCATGAGCTCCCGCACCGACCTTCCGTGTCTCTGGATTTCTATTTCACCAACCCAACTGGTGTCTTCTACTAGTCATCCTTTCCACTTTACCAAATACTAAAAATACATTTTTCTTCTGGTCTTCTTATCAATTCATCGATCTATGATCTTCTCCATCTGTGGCTTCTCTGCTATAGGCATCTGTTTCTTCCATTGGATCTTCTTTTTCTCTTTGGATACTCTGGCTCCACCTTCCCTGTACGGATACATGTATGCAATGTTGAATATGGGCAATATACCCACATCTTCTGGCATCTCTATCTCATAAGCATTCTCTCCAAATCTTGTCAGGATTTTGCACGGTCCTATCTTTTCCAACTTCAATTTATTATATGTTCCTTGGAAACCTCTTCTTGCTAAGATGTTCTAGAACTTGATCTCCAACTTCAAATTCAAGCTTCCTCCTATGTTAATCAAGTCTACGTTTGTATTCATTGATGCTCTTCTTTAACTATTTCTTGATATGATTATGAAGTTCCTTCATTTCCACAACGAAGTCTTCGGCTCCAGCGCTTCTAAATTCACTCTACTTTAGATCTCTCAACTTTGACACTCCACTCAGATTCATTCCATACACTATTTGAAATGGAGTCTTCTCAGTGCTTATGTTCACTAAGTCATTATATGAAAACTCTGTTTGTGCTAGAATCTGATCCCACTGACTATGGTGTTCAGTGACCAAACTCCTCAACAAATCCCCTAAACTTCGATTCACCACTTCAGTCTATCCATCTGTTTGTGGGTGATATGCAGAACTAAAGGATAGTTATGTCCCCAACTTCTTCCACAATGTTCTCCAGAAATGACCAACAAACTTGGTATCCCTGTCTGAAACTATACTCTTGGGCAATCCATGGAGTCTCACAGTCTCCTTAAAAAACAAATTTGCAACATGCGTTGCATCACTGGTCCTTTGGCATGGGATAAAGTGTGCCATCTTTGAAAATCTATCAACTACCACAAATATGGAATCATTTCCTCTTTGTGTCCTTGGCAAACCCAACACGAAATCCATGCTTATTGCATCCCAAGGCCTCTCTGGAATAGGAAATGGCTGATACAACCTAGTGTTTTGCTTCTTCCTCTTTGCATACTGACAAATCTTATACTTGTTCACAAATATCTTCACCTCTGCCCTCATACCTGGCCAATAATATGAACCGTTCAACTGAGCAAATTTTTTTTCATGGCCGAAATGTCCGGCTAGACCTTCACTATATTTTTCCTTCAGCAAATTCTCCCTCATTGAAGACTTTGGTATGCACAATTGGCATCCATTGAATAACAACCCATCCTGAGTCAGATATTAAGCACACTGGCTTCTATCTCTGAGTATATGATTCACACATTCTTCATATGCCTCCCCAAAATCTGGATCAGTGTGGTACATTTCCTTAAGGTGATCAAACCCCAAGGTTTTGACCTGAAATTCCTGCAGAATCAAATTTCTCCTACTCAATGCATCAACAACCTTCTTAGCATTACCAGAAATGTGTTTAATAACAAAAGTGAAATTCTGCATAAACTTTGTCCACTTAGCATGTCTCTGGTTTAACTTCTCCTGTCCGGTTATGAATTGTAAAGATTGATTGTCGCTATACAAAACAAACTCTTTCGGAATGAGATAATGCCTCCATTTCTTCAAGGATTGAATTATGACATAGAAATCTTTGTCATATGTGGAGTACTTATTCTTAGCTTTGTTCAACTTCTCACTGAAATATGCAACAGGTCTATTATCTTGGCTCAAGACTGCTCCAATTGCAACTCCACTCGCATCACATCTTACCTGAAATGTCTTTCCGAAATCCGGTAATACCAGAATCAATCGTTCTGTTATCTTCTCCTTCAATATGTTGAAGATCCTCTCAGCCTCTTCCATCCATTTGAAAGACTTGTGTCTTTTCTTCACTGTATCCATCATTTGAGCACTAATCCCACCAAAATTCCTAATGAATTTCGGATAAAAACTTGCCAATCCATGGAAGCTTCTTACCTCAAAGATATTCCTTGGTGATGGCCATTCTCTGATTGTTTTCACCTTTTCGAGATCCATCTTCAATTCATTTGAAGAGATCACAAACCCCAAATATATGAATTTTGTAATTAAAAAAGAGGACTTTTTCATATTAATTAACAACTTCTCTTGTTGCAACCTCCCCATTACCAGCGTTAGATGTCTCAAGTGCTCCTCTTTAGTCTTGCTAAAGACCATTATATCATCTATATATACAATCACAAACTTGCCAATGAAATCTTTCAATACTTCATTCATCAGCCTCATAAAAGTACTCAGGGCGTTTGTCAAGCCAAACGACATAACAAGTCATTCATACAACCCCTCATTTGTCTTGAATGTTGTTTTCCACTCATCACCTTCTCTCATCCTTATCTAGTGATATCCATTTTTCAAATCTATCTTTGAAAAATAGTTCACTCCACTCAAACAATCCATCAAATCATCCATCCTTGGCAATGGAAATCTGTATCTGATGGTGATATTGTTTATGACTCTTGAGTCTATACACATTCTCCATCCTCCATCCTTCTTCAGAATCAATACAATTGGTATTGCACATGGACTCAATCTTTCTCTAACCATTCCTTTGTCTAACAGATCCTGAACCTGTCTTTTCACCTCCTCATTCTCTTGAGGTGTCAACCTGTATGCTGCTTTGTTCGGCGGGCTTGCTCCTGGTATCAAGTCAATGTGATGGATGATACTTCTGATAGGTGGCAATGAGCTTGGAAACTCATCCACTACTATGTCAACAAAATTCTCTAACAATTCCTGAACTTCCTCGGGCAAATATTCCATTGAAGCACTAGTAAGGATAACCCTCAACTTCCTCACTATAACAAACTGCATCTCCTGTTCTTTCCTTACTTCATTCAGGAGATCCTTCACACTCATGAGAAGTATGCTCGTGTTGGCTTCATCCTTCACTCTCTTCTCTTCAATTGGTAGTAACATGTGTGTCTTACCATTTTTCTCCAAAGTATATGTATTTCTCCTCCCATCATGAATGACATTCCTGTCATACTGCCATGGTCTTCCCAACAAAACATGACATACATCCATGGGAATCACATCACATAGAATTCAATCTCTATACTCTCCTATCTTAAATTAAACAATGCATTCTTTAGTTACTATTACCTGATGACCTTTCTGCAACCATGAGACTTTATACGACGTCGGATTTACAGTCGTCTCTAGCTCTAGCTTCTCCACCATCTCTATGGATACTAGGTTATCAATGCTCCCACTGTCAATTATTACCTTACAAACTCCATCCTTCGTTTTGCAGGCTGTCCTGAACAAATTGTTCCTCTGTGTTGGCGTTGGCACAAGGGAAGACCCAGAATTCAGCTCCAAGAGCGCACCAAAAAGCCCTAGCTACTGGCCCTTTTGGAAACACCTGTGAAGCAGATGCAGTCTTACCCGAAGCAACTATGAAGGGGTTGCAGGACAAAGATGTCTACAACCAAGGGAATATCAAGTGGAGCTAGTACAACAACAACACAACATGCATCTATCACTTATCAAGCTAGATCTATCCTTCACATCTATAGATCTGATCTAATACAATAATGCATATAACCATATAACAACAAAAGATATCAAAGCATCAATCACACACACAACAACAGATGTATGTGGTTCACCCTCTCTCTAGGGATACATCCACATAATTGTGCTTATAATTTATTAAGGTAAAGCATACAGTTCTTATATGTGCTCTTAGCTAGCAGATCTTCTTTCTTCTCTCCCTTTCTCTCCCCTTTCTTCGCACCCAGCTGCAGGACTTGACCTTCGCACACAACTGAAGATCTTACAATATCTAAAGGCTCTCTCTCTCAACACTTCTTGCTCACAATACAATAATCTCTCACCACAACAATAGAGCTAGAACAACAACAATATCGTACCCCCCCAGCCCAGGTCCTCTTGACCTTTATTTATACATTACAATACCTCTCCAACAACCTTAGGACGAAACCTAGGTGCCAAAACCCTAAATACCAAAACCCTAGGTGTCTAAAACCCTAGGTCAACTCGATCCACTTCTTTCGAGCTTCGCCAACTTGTCTTTCCTTCCTTCTTGGGCAATGCTCCAACACATCTAATGGTGGATTTCTCCACTTGTTGAGTTGTACTCGATCCCTCTTCCTTGCTGATCTGTCAACCTTGATCTTCTCATCCAATGGATTTCTTTTCCATACTTCGCTCCATCTTCTCTACTCTTTTGCTCACTTTGACCTAGTGACAGTCACTATTTCTCCCACGAAGTTCTCCATTTATCCTTTCTTCCTTGTTCTTCTCTTCCTTCTATAACCAAGGGCTAATAGGCCCCCAACACTCACCTGTGACTCGTCCTAGGGCACTTTGGATCTGATCCTTTTGTTTTTCTTCGACTTTGGACTATGCAGGGAAACCTTTGCTTTTTGTTTTATGCCTCCTCTCCCTCCTTATGAAGATTGTCTTTTCTGTGTTTGGTACCCAGTTTCAACTGCACCTGGTACCTATACCATTTTCCTGTTGTTTTTACTGAGAGTTGCAAGGCGGATGGTTATCATAGTACAACTTCAGCCGACTCCCATTCACCAATCCTTCCTTCCATTATCCCTTCAATGTTTTCAATTGCGCAGCTCCTCCTTCTGTAACATAGGCGATCCCATATGATCCAAGACAATGTGTTCTGAACTTCCCTGGGTGTTTTATAAACTTATTTTCATACACCAATACTAAATCACCTTGCTTGAATGCCTTCTTCTTGATGTGTCTGTCATGATAGGCCTTCTCTCTTTCCTTCTGAACCTGATGGTGGAATCCTGCAATGAATCTGTCTTCTTCCAATTCAACCAACTGTGCAAGCCTCTCACAAACATCGCCAGTATCATCCATGTATGTAAACGCAACAATCCTTAAGCTTGGTACCAATTATTCCATCGGGACAACAACTTCAAGACCATAAACCAATTTGAAAGGGGTCTGAATTGTTAATTTCTTTCAAGTGGTTCTATAGGCCCATAGTACTGTAGGGACTCTTAAATCCCAGTCATCCCTATTCACACTGCAAATTTTTGTCAATGTTGTCTCCAATATCTTGTTGAATGCTTCAACTGTCCCATTTTCTGTGTACTCTTCTGATGGTGGACTGCAAATTCTTCATTCAGGGCTTCAACTGTCTTATTGATGAAGTGTGTGACTTTATCGCTCATAAGGATCTTGGGGCATCCAAACCTAGTTATTATGTCATCAAATATAAATCACGCAGCTGTAGTTGCACTACAGTCCTTGAATTCTCGGGCTTCGACCCATCTGGTTAAGTATTTTGTCGTAGTAATGATGTGCCTTGCTCATGTGTGCTTCCCTACTGGGTTTATGGGTCCCACGAATTCAATGGCCCATTTTTCAAATGCTTGTAGGGAATCTGTGGTGCTAATGGAATTTCATCTCGTATGGGTTTCCCAACTCTCTGGTACACATCACAGGCTCTAGCATAATCCTTAGCATATCCGTGTAAGGTAGGCCACCAAAGGCCAGCTCGCAGAACCTTCTGCATAGTTTCTTTCCATACATAATGTCCTCCTGCAATGCCTTCATGAGCTTCTGCGAGGATCAATGGTTTCTCTATCTCCATAACGCATCTCCTTAGTATCTCATCAAGTCCATTTTGTATAGCTGACCAACTATTAGTGAAAATTCTACAACGCGCACCACTAGTTGTTTCTCATGGAGAATCGTAAACTCACTAGGTGCCATTCCTGTTGACAGGAACTGGACAATGTCTGCGAAGTGGTCATCAATATTTCTAATGGTGAGCAACTGTGCATCTGGTAGTGTATCCTCCAAACTAGTGGGTTCTTCTCCATGTTCCAACCTCAACAGGTGGTCAGGGCCCTTGTTCATTCTTCCTGGCTTAACTATGATTTCAAAATCATATTCTTGAAATAGCAGAATCCATCTGCATATTCGCCCCCCCAACACTGTCTTGTTGACCAGGTATTTCAGCGTGGAGTGATTTGTAAACATTTTGAAGTGGCAAGTAGTGGCAGAATTTATGCAGTGCGTACACCATGGCTAATCCTTCTCTTTCTGTAAAGGTGTAGTTAATATCAACTGTATATAGCTTCATGCTAGAAAAATCTAATGGATGTTCGATCTCCCCTTCTTCCAGTTGTGTCCGTACTGCTCCTAGTGCAATAGAATATGCATCAATGTGCACATGAAACTCCTTGTTCCAATCTGGAAAAACTAGAATGGGCGTAGTGACCATCTTTTTTTTCAGCGTGTTGAATCTTTACTGGCATTCGTCTGTCCAACCAAACTGACAATCCTTCTTCAACAACTTCTCCATCGGTGCTATGATTTGGGCATAGCCTTTAATGAATTTCCTGTAATAGCCAGTATGTCCTAGTGCAGTGCGCAGTTGTTTGACTGAAGTAGGAGGTGGCAGGTCAACAATAATAGCAATTTTAGATGGGTCTACTAGTATTCCCTACTTGAATACAATATGGCCTAATAACACTCCAAATGGTGAGAAGAACATGCACTTCTTCAGATTCAAAGAAATTAGACACTGCCTGCATTTATCCAACATTAGCCTTAGACATTCAATATGATTTTTCAACAAACTAAACACAGTCCAGTCATCAAAATATGCTTCTAAAAATTTATGCAAAAATTCTTTGAACGCTTCGACCACCACCCTGGAAAATATGGTTGGGGAATTCTTCAGCACAAATGGCATCATTGTATATTGGTATGATCCCCATTCTGTGGAAAACGTGTTCTTGTGGCGGTCCTCCTTAGCAATCCGGATCTGATGGTATCCTGAAAATCCATATGTAAAAGAATATACCTCCTAGACTACCACGTTGTCTAATACTTCATCAGTGAATGAGGTAGGGAAAGAGTCATGCAGACAGGCATCATTCAACTTCCTAAGATCCACACATATCCTGATTTGTCCTGTCTTCTTATCTTGTACCACCATAGGGATGATCCACTCTGATTCTTCGGCATGTTCAATAATCACTGCTTCCAGCATTCTGTCAAGCTCAATCTTGACTTTTGCCTTGTATTTTGGATTCAATCTGTTAAGAACCAAATATCAATATAGCATAGAAAAACCTCAGAAAAAGTACTCAACGCCTTGAAAAAGAGATAATTTCATATAACAAGCCTCTTCGAGGGGGAAACCTCCTTTTACCCCACTTAAATTTTCAAGTACAAGATGATTCAAAATGAAAATGTCTCATTGGCACACATAGGAGACTAGGAGGTATAATTACAACTAATGGCCTAAAGCCGACATAAATAAAATAACATTACTAATATAATATGCCCCAATTAAGGGGTAATGAGCCAATATTAGGGCTTAACATGCACCTCCCCTTGAGACAAGTGTTG
>ML778023.1:554022-636022 GCA_009831015.1 Picea engelmannii | reverse complement strand
CTCCAACTCATCCTTCTAGAAGATTCCTTCTAGAAGGATCGAGAACTTATTCCTTTTCTCCCTTTAGAAACATTTCCGCACCCTGGCTATTAACACAGTGCGGAAAGTCCGTAGTAAGACTGAATGCAGCCTGCGGAAATCAAATATTTCCGCAGGACAATATATATGCAGCCTGCGTATTATCTTCAAAAGTGTGATTTTGAGAAACTGACAAGTGTAACTTTCTTCATGAAAATGATCTTAATGAAGAGTTAGATCTTCCATCATCATGTCATTATCATGTCATCATCTCGATAACCAAAAATGTGGATAACAGTGATGCACCTTGTTTTGAAGTTTTTCCTTGATGCTTCCAATTTGAGCTTGATCTCCAAACTCCTTAACGCAAATTGATACCTACAATAGGAAGAAAAGAAAAACAAATAACCCCTACTCTACAAGATTAGCTCAAACAAATTCATCTACAAAGATTGAAGGAAAAGTAGAAAAGAACATGCAAGAATACACATGATTGAAGGAAACACACCAAGTATATTCAAATAAGAACCCAAAGAGAATACTTACAGAACACAATTGATGTAGTTGCAATAGCCTCCCCAAGCTCTCCTCATCCATCCCTTGCATGATGCTACCAAGACCATAAGTTTGATATATGAAATCTTCCTCCCCTTCACCTTGGAAATCCCTTAATATATTGGCCTTAGAGGCACAACAACCATGAGAAAATTAGGGGTATGGTTGAGGATATGGCTCCTTGAGGCTTGGATTGGATCCTAAGGTGAAGCCCAAACACGAGGGTCAAACAAAACTAACTCAATATCAAAGAGATGGCCCATATATTAAGGTTGGGGAGATCCCTCCTTTCTCTCAAAAACACCAGCGCTCCCCCCCAGTGAGATACCGAGCGTTGATCCTAGTTCAATTCTCCCCTATAGTGGTAGAGGGGCGCTATATTTTCACCCAAGGTATGGACAGGGGGACGTTGGTCTCATAAATTCTCAAAAAAGGGTCAAAATTTCCAAGGAAAAAGTGTGTTTTGACCTAGAAATGATGGTTTTCCTCCTCCGATATGACTTAGGGGTCATGAAAATCTATTTTAATATTTTCAAGTGGTGGCGATACCTCACAATCTGAATATGAAACTTGTGAAGGTGCATACGACACTTATGATATTGAATGTGACACTTGTCAAGGTGCATACATCACTTTGAGACACTTGTGACACTTAGGGTGTGTAACTCAAGTACGACATTTTGATGTGTAACAGGGAGTTGTAGTTGTTGGCATGTTTACAACAAGAGTGTGCTTGTCATTGATGGCAAGAACAACAACAACGATGACAAATATGTAGGCAAGGAAGATCAGCAGACAGGCAGGCAAGGAATAACAACAACAATCGAATGGCAACAACAATAGTGTAAGATCAGAAGGAGGAAAATAGTCAAAGCACGACAAAGGTTTTCAGAGTTTCGTAGATCGGGAAATCCAAAAGAAAGAGGTTCAAACTCACGATATGCGAAATCATGATAACAATCTTGACAGTTGATTCAAGAAGGACACGTGGTGAACGACAAAGGTTTTGTTTCGGAGTTTCCCAGATCGAGAAATACAAAGGAAAGAGGTTCAAACTCACGATATGTGAGATCACGAAAAGATCTGGACCATCAGATCACCAAGGATTGTGGATCGTTGATCAGGAATGAAGAAGGCTTGTGAAGTGGCGAAATCGTGATAAGAGTTGGGCCATCATATCTGGAGTAATTACGAAGGACCAAAAACCGTTAGATATGGTGAAGCTGGGAGGCGGATAAGACCAAGAGTCATCCAACTCTCCAAAACTGTGAAGGAATCCTGGCTGTTCATCGAGGACAACCATGTACCGTTGGATCTAGATGACACATGGCGAAAGATCATCGTTTCACTGACTAGAAAGTCAAAGGAGCGAAGTGCTCGTTTGAGTGGCGAGTGGTCATATCTCGTGGTCACATTGCGAAGAGCTAGAGAAGCCAAGCCCTATTTCAGAGTTCGTGACATGAAGAGTCGAGAGGAATCATCACACAATACCCGAGATGCGAAAATGAGAAATGCGTTTTCGAATAAGGCTGTGGTCATAGGAAATGGTTACATCTGCGGAAGATAGAGGAAGGAGCTAGCGGTGTTAAGCTCCATCTCGGAGTCTCAACACTCGCGACATGGAGCATCAAGACCCGTCATCACAGGAATCATGATATGCGAGATCACGATGAGATCTGGACCATTGGATCATTAGAGATCTCGATTGTTGATCAGGCTCAATGAAGTCCATAAGTTCGTGAAACATGAAGCGCCTTTTGGCACAACCTGTGGTCACCGTCGATGGTCATGTGAAGGGAAGAAGCTAGCAGAGTTAAGGTCCACCTTGGAGTCTTGACAATCGCAACTTGGAGCATCAAGACTCTTCATCATAGGAATCGCGATATGCGATATCGCGATGATTTCTAGATTGTCGGATCACTGGAGATCTCGACCGTTGATCAGGCTCAATGAAGTTTATAAGTTCGTGAAATATGAAGCACCTTTTGGTGCAGCTTGTGGTCATAGTCGTTGGTCATGTGAGGGGAAGAAGCTAGCAGTGCTAAGCTCCATATTGGAGTCTCGACAATCATGACTTGGAGTATCGAGATCTTCTATCACAAGAATGCCGAGATGCAAGATAACGAAATTAAAACTCTGTTTAGTGCTCGGTCACAACCAGTGGGCATATGAATTAAACGCAAGACACTACGAACTCCATCCAACAACACAAGTGAATTTAAGTATGATCGAAGGGCTACTGTTGCTCTTCACAGTTAATCGATCAGTGGTGATTCAGTGGCTGAAGCGATCTTTGGAGGTTCACACTGCAACTGCTAGAAACCACTGGTGGTTTCTGCCAGAGGACTCGAAGAGACTTTTGTGTGATTATCAGAGGAGCTGAAGAGTCTCTAGGAATATTCCAGTGGAATGAAGACTGTTTGTAGAGGCAATTAACAGATGGATCTAACTACCAGAGAAGATGAAGAGTTGCCATGATGAATAGGTAGAGTACTTGACATGAGAGAGCATGAAGAAGCATGGTGGGATAGCATGCACAAGGTGCACAGAGACTATAAGTATGCATAACAAAGAAGAGATGGGTGTTACTATTGTTGAGAGGGATTCAAGAGTGTAGAAGGCGGAGTGAGCAATAGTTGAAATATAGAGAAGAGGAATGGAGAATTGAATGGACATGGCACATAGAGCATAAAAGGCAAAAGAACATAAAGCGCAAGGAATGTGTGGAGCAAGACAGGAAGACACTAAAGGAAGGTTGAGGTGATCTTGTAGAGAAAAAAAAAAGATCAGAAATCCCAAGAAGATGTAGACAAAGAGACACTGATACAGGAGAGCAGAGAAGCATAGTAGAACAATGATAAGTCTGGTAAGCCAATGATAAATATTGTATCACTGTGATAAGTTTCATTAGCAAAAATTTATATTTCAGGGTGGTAGGGAGATGCTAGGGAGGACTGTCCTTAGAGGTTCAAGTGGGTGCTTGAACACAGGGAGTTGTAGCTTCCTTCTAGTTGGTGCTAGAGAAACCAGGGAGTTGGTGCTTCCTTCTAGTTGGTGCTAGAGAAACCAGGGAGTTGGTGCTAGAGAAACCGAGGAGTTAGTGCTTCCTTCTAGTTGGTGCTAGAGAAACCAGGGAGTTGGTGCTTCCTTCTAGTTGGTGCTAGAGAAGCCAGAGAGTTGGTGCTCTCAACAAGTAGCAGCTTGCAAAATAGAGGTTGTAGTCTCATTATGAGTTGGTGCTATGTAAAGAATGTAAAGATTACTTATCATATAAAGAAGAAGAGGTTTTTACCCTGTATGGGTTTCCTCAGGAAATATTTTTCTCTATGTATCTCATATGTGTGGCTGATGCTGAATGTTCTATTGCTAACTTCCCTGCATTATTGTGATTGTCATTAAATGTTGTGTAAAGAGTTTAAAATAAGAATAATTTTTTAATCTCAGTAACAATTGATCCACCCCCCCTCTCAGTTGTCCAGCAATTGGTATCAGAAACAACCCCTTTTATCTAAGGGTAGAGCCTAGAGATTAAACATGTCAAACCATGAAGGAAATTCAACCAATAAGGCCCCTCTATTCAATGGAACAAACTTTTCCTTCTGGAAAGTTAGAATGAGAACCTACATAATGGATTTAGGTGCATATGTCTTGGATGTGGTAGATACTAGTTATGTAAAGCCAGTTGTACTAGATAATAAGGATGACAAGATAGAATTTAGCTTCAATGCTAAGGCTATGAATACTATCTTGAGTGGGATTGCAGAAGAAAAATTCGTAAAAGTTATGCACCTAGGAACTACCAAAGAAATGTGGGGCAAAATCATTAGCAGTTATGAAGGTAATGAGAAGGTAAAGGATGCCGAGCTTCAAACCTACAGAATACAGTTTGAACAACTGAAGATGAAGGAAGATGAAAATGTTGGAATATACTTTCTAAGAGTATAAGAAATGGTAAATGCAATGAAAGAACTTGGTGAGAAAATTGAGGAACCTTCTTTAGTTCAGAAAATTTTGAGATCTCTACCAGACAGGGTCAACCAGAAGGTCTCTGCTATTGAAGAACTTAATGATCTAAAAACCTTGGAGTTTGATCAACTTCTAGGAACATTGACTGCATATGAAATGAGAATATTTAAAGATAAACCCACCTCCAGAGAAGCATCATTTAAGGCAGACGAGAATGAGGATTCAGAGCCTGATGAAATTGAAGCAAAATTTGTGAAGAGACTGAAGAAGGGATCAGGAAAATACAAAGGTAAACTACCTTTCAAATGTTTCAAATATGGTAGGATAGGTCATTTTGCAAATAAATGTCCCCACAAAAGAAAGGATTAGACATGTGATGATGAGGAGAAGCACAAACACAAAAATTTCTTTAAAGAGAATAACTTTAAGAAGAAAAGTCTTTGTGTAAACAATGATGATGATCCTTCAGATCATGAAGACAATGACTCCACTATTGAAGATAAACTAAATGACTTCATACTTATTTCCAAAGAGGAATATTATAATATAAGCACAGGAAGTGATGCTAATGAAGAAGAAGCTGTGGTTGACATGGAAGGAGAACTGATCAATGCACTGGAAGAGATTGATAGACTAAAAATTAAGAATAGAAAGCAAAAACAATTGCTGATACAGTTCAAGAAAGATAGTAAATAACCTGATGAAGACCTTGTCCTACTAAAAGTGGAATTAGAACAAGAAAAGAAAACTAAAGACATTCTGAAACGACAATTATCATAAAAGAAGGCAAGATGTGAAGCCTTAGAACAAGAAGTAGTGAAAACTAGGAAAGAGATGGAGTAGTTTCAAGCCTTGTATAATCAGAATCTGTCAAGTATCAAAGCCTCAGAAGGATTAGCCACCATCCTAAATCAGCAAAGGAATCCAAAGCTGAAAATTGGTTTGGGTTATGAAGAGGGATCAAGTAGTGATAAGCCAAGAAACGAAGAACCCATCAAGTTTGTGAAATCTACAACCAATGACAACAACAAACCTGTAGAAACAAAGGAAGAAAATCAACCACCCCAAACGAGTAAGGAAAAAGGTGCCAGGACTGAATCTGTAGAACAAAGAAATAATGCGCTCACTGCTAGAAGACGCCATCAACATGGAAGAAATCGATTTGCTAAAAGAAGACAACCATTTTCCAGGTACAAAGAATTTTTCTATGTTTATTGTTTCTACTGTTCTAACTTTGGTCACAAAGCTGTAAATTGTTCCTTAAGACTTAGACATGAGCAATTAAGTTTTCAAAGGAATAAATACTTGCCACAACAAAAAATGATACAGCCAAGTAATAAACCTTCACAGATTGCAAATTGCCAAATTGAGTTTAGAGACATGCAACTAAGGAGGTTAATAAATAATCAACAGTCAATAAGTAGACAACGTTGTAACAACAAATTTGACGTATTGAACAATGAGATTGAATGCTACATCTGTCATAACTATGGACATAAATCTGTTGACTGTCGATTAAGGAACTATGAACCAGATTTGAATTCCCCTGCTGAAAATGTCAAGGTGTGGAAGAAGAAACAAAGTGACAAGTGTGGATTAGTGTTGTCAACTCAAATAAAAACGAACCCTTGGTATATAGACAGTGGATGCTCCAAACATATGATGGGAGACAAAGGTAAGTTTC
This sequence comes from Picea engelmannii, assembly GCA_009831015.1. NCBI lineage: Eukaryota > Viridiplantae > Streptophyta > Pinopsida > Pinales > Pinaceae > Picea > Picea engelmannii. Next base: position 629,799 of record ML778023.1, on the reverse strand, counting down.
TATCTCTAAGTGAAAGAAAATCAGGAAACATAACCTTTGGAAATGATGCTCTAGGTAAAATAAAGGGTAAAGGGATGGTGAGTTTAAGTAATGGAAAAGGAAAAGCCCAAGATGTTCTACTTGTAGATGGGCTGAAACATAATCTGCTCAGTGTAAGTCAAATGTGTGACAAAGGATGTGAAGTGGTGTTCATGTCCAAGGACTGCAAGATGAATTCTGTAAACTCAGGACAAGTGGTGGCCAAAGGCATAAGGACAGAAAATAATTTATACGTGCTGAAAGAAAATAGAGAAGAGTGTCATCTAAGAAAACATGATGAAAGTCGATTATGGCATAGGAGACTTGGAAATCTAAACTTTGACCACTTTATCAAGCTCAAAAATCTTGAGGCAGTAAAAGATCTTTCGAGAATATCAAAACCCCAAGATTCTATGTGTAAACCCTGCCAAGTAGGAAAACTAACCAGGACACCGTTTAAGGCCAAGAGCTTTACTTCAAGAGAGAAACCACTCTAACTAGTTCATATGGATTTATGTGGACCATCAAGACAGAAACGCACAGGGAGAGAAAACTACTTCATGTTGATTATTGATGATTACTCCAGACTTACTTTGGTTTCCTTTCTCAAGGAAAAAGATGAAGCATTTGAGAAGTTTAAAATATTTAAGAATTTAACTGAGAATCAAACAAGCAAGAGGTTAAAGGCAGTAAGATCAGATAGAGGAGGAGAATTTATGTCAAGTGATTTCAAGGAATTCTGTGATAAGCACGGGATCAAGAGAGAATACACAATCCCAAGAACTCCACAACAAAATGGAGTAGTGGAGAGGCAAAACAGAACAGTGCAGCAAATGGCCAGGTCAATGATGAGTGAGAAGAACATTGGTCAAACCTACTGGGTAGAAGAAATACACACAACATTCCATGTTCTTAACAAAGCTCACCTCAGACCACAAAGTGACAAGACACCTTATGAACTGTGGTATGGGAGACCTGCTTCAATCAAACACTTCAAAGTCTTTGGGAGTAAATGTTCAATAAAGAATAATGATGAGAACCTTGGAAAATATGATGACAGGGCTGATGAGGGTATCTTCTTAGGATATGCTACAAATAGTAAAGGATACAGATGCTATAACAAGAGGCTACATAAAATGGTTGACTATATTGATGTAAAAGTTGATGAAGGAATCCGAGCAAGAGAGGTGTACAATAATGAGTCTTCTACAGAGGACAAAACTAAAGATGAAGATGAAGAGGTCCAAGAATCAAAAAACGAATACTCTGAATCAGATGAAGACTCAAATACTCAGACAAACTCAAATCAGTAGGATCCTTCAAATTCCTTCTCCAGAATTACTCAAAAGAATCATCCTGCAAGTCAGATAACTGGTGAAAAAGACAAAGGTGTACAAACTAGGAGAAAGATAATAAAAAATACCAAGCAATCACATATATCTTTCATATCCATGCTGGAACCCAAGAACTTTAATGAATCTAGAAAAGATGACCTTTTGGTTAAAGAAATGAATGATGAACTTGATCATATTGAGAAAAACAATACATGGGAGATGGTTCATAGACCGAAAGGTAAAAATATCATTGGTTCCAAATGGATCTTTAAGAATAAGTTGAATGAGCCGGGACAAGTTGTCAAGAACAAAGCAAGATTGGTCTGTAAAGGCTATGCTCAAATAGAAGGACTAGATTTTGTTGAAACATTTTCTCCCGTAGCAAGGTTAGAAGCTATCAGAATATTTCTTGCCTATGCTTGTCATAAAAGGTTTAAAGTTTATCAAATGGATGTCAAGTCATATTTTCTAAATGGAGATTTAAATGAAGAAGTCTATATGGAACAACTAGAGGGTTTTGAACTGTCTGATAACCTTGACTTAGTATGCAAGATGAAGAAATATTTATATGGGTTAAAACAAGCTCCTCGTGCCTGGTATCATATACTGGATACGTATCTCAAAGACAAAGGGTTCAAGAGAGGAACAATTGACAACAATTTATATATCAAAACAGAGGGTGATGATTTTCTCATTGTGTTGGTCTATGTAGATGACATCATCTTCGGATGTAATAAAGATTCATTGGTAAAATGGTTTGCTTCTGCCATGGAGTCTGAGTTTGAAATGTCTATGAGAGGTGAACTATCATTTTTTCTTGGTCTGCAAATTACTTAGAGGTATGAAGGGATGTTCATTTCTCAAGAAAAATATCTAAGAGAAATGTTGAAAAGGTTTCAAATGGAATATTCTAAAACTATGGACACACCTATGGTTACTGGATGCAAATTAAGCAAGGATGATGACTCATCTGATGTTGATCAAAGTTCATATAGGTCAATGATAGGCAACCTGTTGTACATCACAACATATCGCCCATACATAATGCATGTTGTTGGAATGGTACGAAGATATCAGTCTGCACCTAAACAAATTCATTTGCTAGATGTCAAAAGGATATTCAAGTATTTGAAAGAAACAATGAATTATGGTTCGTGGTATCCTAGAAATCAGAATTTTCAGTTAACTGCTTATTCAGATGCAGATTGGGCAAACTATGTTGATGAGAGAAAAAGCACCAGTGGAGGAGCATTCTTCTTTTGTGACTCGTTAGTAGCATGGCTTAGTAAAAAGAAAAGTTCCATTTATTTATCGACTACAGAGGCAGAGTACATTTCTGCTGCTACCTATTGCACTCAGGTATTATGGATGATTCAGACACTTGCAAACTTGGAGGTAAAATACGTAGCACCGATCCCAATTCATTGTGATAACACTAGTGCCATCAGTGTGTCTAAGAATCTTGTACTCCACTCCAATACCAAGCATATTCCCACAAAATACCATTTTCTGAGAGAGCAAGACACCAATCAGGTTGTTAAGGTCCATTACATTCCAACCACAGAACAAATTGCAGACATATTTACTAAACCCCTAGCCAAGACACCATTTGAATATCTCCGACAGAAGCCGAGTGTGATCCCATCTCACATCTAAGCAAGTCCATCCTGTTAGGGGGAGTTTGTATTGGTTGAACATATGATACCTCCTAAACATACTACAATAACTCAGGGGGAGCATGTTTTCTTTGACATTGATGTCAAAGGGGGAGAAAAGGAGTGGTCCATACCAGATGCTACAGTTGGAGGTCCAAACATATTAGCGTATCCATTCAGGTTTGCCATCAATGCCAAAGGGGGCGATTGTTGGCATGTTTACAAGAAGAGTGTGCTTGTCATTGATGGAAAGAACAACAACAACGATGACAAATAGGCAGGCAAGGAAGATCAACATACAGGAAGGCAAGGAAGAAAAACAACGATCGAATGGCAAGAACAACAGTGTAAGATCAAAAGGAGGAAAACAGTAAAAGCATGACAAAGGTTTTTGAAGTTTCACAGATCGAGCAATCCAAAGGAAAGAGGTTCAAACTCGTGATATGTGAAATCGTGATAACAATCTTGATAGTTGATTCAAGAAGGACACGTGGTGAATGACAAAGGTTTTATTTCAAAGTTTCATAGATCGGGAAATCCAAAGGAAAGAGGTTCAAACTTGCGATATGCGAGATCATGAAAAGATCTGGACCGTCAGATCACCAAGGATTGTGGACCGTTGATCAGGCATGAAGAAGGCTCGTGAAGTGGAGAAATTGCGATAAGATCTGGGCCATCATATCTGGAGTAATTACAAAGGACCAAAAACCGTTAGATATGGTGAAGCTGCAAGGCGGATAAGACCAAGAGTCATCCAAATCTCCAAAAATGTGAAGGAATCCTGGTCATCCATCGAGGACAGTCATGGACCGTTGGATCCAGAGGACACATGGCGAAAGATCATTATTTCGCTGACTAGAAAGTCAAAGGAGTGAAGTGCTCATTTGAGTGGCGAGTGATCATATATCGTGGTCACATTGTCGAGAGCTAGAGAATCCAAGCCCTATTTCAGAGTTCGTGACATGGAGAGTTGAGAGGACTCATCACAGAATACCCAAGATGCGAAAGTGCGAAATGAGTTTTCGAATAAGGCTGTGGTCACAACCAGTGGTTACATTTGCAGAAGATAGAGGAAGGAGCTAGCAGTGTTAAGCTTCATATCGGAGTCTCGACGCTCGTGACTTGGAGCATCAAGACCCTTCATCACATGAATCGCGATATGCGAGATCATGATGAGATCTGGACCATCGGATCATTAGAGATCTCGATTGTTGATCAGGCTTGATGAAGTTCATAATTTTGCGAAACACAAAGCCCCTTTTGGCACAGCCTGTGGTCACGTGAAGGGAAGAAGCTAGTAGAGTTAAGGTCCACCTCCAAGTCTCAACGATCACAACTTGGAGCATCAAGACTATTCATCATAGGAATCGCGATATGCGAGATCACGATGAGATATTGACTGTCGGATCATTGGAGATCTCGACCGTTGATTAGGCTCAATGAAGTTTATAAGTTCGTGAAATATGAAGCGCCTTTTGGCACAGTCGGTGGTCACGTGAGGGGAAGAATCTAGCGGTGCTAAGCTCCATCTTGGAGTCTCGATGATCACGACTTGGAGTGTCGAGATCTTCTATCACAGGAATGCCGAGATGTGAGATCATGAAATTAAAACTCTGTTTAGTGCTCAGTTACAGCCAGTGGGCATATGAATTAAACACAAGACCCTACAAACTCCATCCAACGATGCAGGTGAATTTAAGTATGATCGAAGGGATACTGTTTCTCTTCACAGTTAATCGATCAGTGGTGATTTAGTTGCTGAAGCGGTCTTTGGAGGTTCACAATGTAACTGCTAGAAACCACTGATTGTTTCTACCAAAGGACTCGAAGAGACTTCTGTGTGATTATCAGAGGAGATGAAGAGTCTCTAGGAATCTGCTAGTGGAATGAAGACTGTTCATACAGGCAATTGACAGATGGATCTAATTGCCAGAGAAGCTGAAGAGTTTCCATGATGAACATGTAGAGTACTCGACATGAGAGAGCATGCACAAGGTGCACAGAGACTATAAGTATGCTATTACAAAGAAAAGATGGGTGTTGTTGTTGTTGAGAGGGATTTAGGAGTGTAGAAGGAGGAGTGAGCAAAAACTGAAATATAGAGAAGAGGAATGGAACATTGAATCGACATGGCACATAGAGCATAAAAGGCAGAAGCACAGAAAGCACAAGGAATGTGTGGAGTAAGACAATAAGACACTAAAGGAAGGTTGAGGTGCTCTTGTAGAGAAAAACAGAAGATCAAAAATCCCAAGAAGATGTAGAAAGAGAGACAATGATATAGGAGAGCAGAGCAGCATAGTAGAACAGTGATAAGTCTGGTAAGACAATGATAAATATTGTATCACTATGATAAGTTTCATTAGCAAAAATTTATATTTCAGGGTGGTAGGGAGGTGCTAGGGAGGACTGTTGTCCTCAGAGGTTCAAGTGGGTGCTTGAATACATGGAGTTGTAGCTTCCTTCTAGGTGGTGCTAGAGAAACCAGGGAGTTGGTGCTTCCTTCTAGTTGGTGCTAGAGAAACCGGGGAGTTGGTGCTTCCTTCTAGTTGGTGATAGATAAACCGGGGAGTTGGTGCTTCCTTATAGTTGGTTCTAGAGAAACTAGGGAGTTGGTGCTTCCTTCTAGTTGGTGCTATAGAAACCAGAGAGTTGGTTCTCTCAGCAAGTAGCAGCTTGCAAAATGAGGTTGTAGTCTCATTATGAGTTGGTGCTCATATGTATGATAATGTAAATAATGTAAAGATTATGTATCATATAAAGAAGAAGAGGTTTTTACCCTGTATGGGTTTCCTCAAGAAATATCTATCTCTGTGTATCTCATATGTGTGCCTGATGTTGAATGTTCTATTGCTAACTTCCCTGCATTATTGTGATTGTCATTAAATGTTGTGTAAAGAGTTTAAAATAAGCATAATTGTTTAAGCTCAGTAATAACTGATTCACCCCCCCTCTCAGTTGTCCAACAATAGTTTCCTTCAAGTTGGAGCCTTTAAATAAGGGGTTGTAGCCTCCTTCTAGTTGTAGATGGAGAATTGGGAAGTTGGTACTTCCAATGAATGTATTCTTTGATATATAAGAGAATCATTATGTGGTTTTCTCCCATTTGGGTTTCCACGTAAATTATGGTGTCCTAGGTTTATGTGATTTTTTATTGATTTATGCTTTTGATGATATATTGAATAAACTGTTGAACATTATTGATAAATTTGAAGATAAAATATTGTGGTTTAAAGTGGTAAAAAGTGATCATACTGATTCAACCCCCCTCTCTCAGCATTCCAACAATAATTGATCCATCTGGAATATCCATATTATACGATATTTACCATCAACATTCCTCATATCGATATTCGAAATGAAGTAGTTCCTTGGTGTCGACTTGAAGCCTTGACAATGTGGATCTTGGAGTAATGAATGATCATGATTTTGATATTCGGGATTTTTTCTCTCCAAGAGTGACATAATACCCCCCCCATATGTGATTGATTCTCATCAACCTTGTTCTCCCGATTTTCATGAATTAATTTCATTTTGATATCTCCTTTAGGAATTATCTCATTAGAGCATCAAAGGTCATGACAAACATGGAATTTTGCAATTCCTTCATGGATTTTTGTATTTCTTATTTATTTTCATCCATCTATTTTTTCATGTCAGATTTATTTTCATCCATCTTCTTCTCCATCTTATTTTTCATTTCTTGAATTTTTCCTTGTGATATTACTATCTTGTCACTTGTTATTGACCTAACCCTCAAATCATTAATTTGTTCCTCCAATTTGGATAGCTTGTTATGTATTTCCTCATTTTTTTCATGAGTTATAGATGATAATTTTGGAGGTTTAATTTGTGATAACATATTTTTTGGATCCATGTTGAATAGAAATAATAACGCTTCCCTATTTTTTCTTTCTCACAAATTTTGAATAACCAAAAACATATCTTCCATTAAAAATTTATTCCATATGTAAATTATGTACCTTTTGCTATAGCGGGAAAACCCCTCTACAGACTACACGAGGGTTCTAAAGTGCAGGCAAAGCTAATTGTCTAAAGTCTCCTACTTTTTTATCAACTATCCTGACATTACTCCACAATCATACATAAAAGACAAAGTATAGGGATCCGGTAGGCATACCTTAAACTCCGCATCTAGTGTTGATCCCTTTGCGCTTGGTTGTTTACCGACTGCAAGTCTCCTCCCAAGGCTGACCTGCATTCACCAAAAGAAAAACAAGAAAATGCAAGCATGCATTCTACATATGGATTAGTGGGTTAGACATCATAACCAAGAAATGTAAACAAATCAGAAATATTTAAGACGTCATTTGGTGGGATGAAAAAAGTTCTTATTTATATTAATCTTACAAAAGTCCTTTACAACATGAGACCGACATGACTCCTAGAACTCAGTCCTAGGATCCTCTTCACCATGTACCAACTACTTCCATGTATTCTTCTCCTCTTTAGTTCTCTCTAGGGAAATGTCAAGGATTTTCAAAGAAGGAAGAAAGAATTCTGGCTCAAACTCACAATGTGGTTTCAAAATATTGGGGAAAAGGGGGAATATCGAAATGGGTAGAGTTTCTATGCTCCCATGCTTCCCTCTGGAATGGGAATCTAACACCTTATTTCATAGGCCAAAAAATATAGTAACGGTTGGGGTGACTGGCTATGGGTGGTCAACTAATTAAGTAATGGCTCAAAAACCCATATCCCTTTTCAATTTTCATTTTTCGTTATTTTTTGTGAGTGTACGTGAGATGTAGTGGTGAATCAAGTATGTGTACACAAGCAGTAGTGGTGTAGGGCACATACACCTACAAAACAATGGTTTTTAGAAGAGTTGTTTAGTGATGTCTTGGAAAATATAGCAAGTAAGATGGCCTGATGCCAGGTATGCATGTCCGGTGTAGTTTAGGGTTATAAAATATGCCCCCTAATGGGTGAGGTCATAAGAGAATATGATGGTTGAAATACATTACAAATATTCACCAATTTACGAAGAAAGTGAGCCCAGGGACCAGAGTTCAGGAGGTGCCATCTGCAAAATAGCAATTTGTCTCACCGAGGCGTGCATACCCATTATCGAGATGAAATAAAATCATGGCTGGAAATCAAATACATTTTAGATCCATGTCATATAACTATATAAAGTGTAGCCACAAGAAGTACACAATGAATCTACATATCAAAATCAAAATATATACATGTATATTATCCATCTTCAAGAAGAGAATGATGCCTAATGGCTAGAGATGTGGTCTTTAGAGCTCGAGCAACAACTTCAAAATATTCAAAACTCAGATAGGAGTGTAATGTCAGTGTACGACTTTACTACCCAGAGTTCTTCGACGGCTCGTTTGGGAAAGATAAGAGGATCTTGGTGATCAGGTGGAGAACTTCATTGATTTTGAGCAAGGACTTGATTGGACTTTCAGGATGGTCGGGCATGAGGACAAGAGACAAACTGCAGAAAGGCCGACTCAAGCTTAGTAAAAATTCCCTTGGATGAAAGAACAACAAAATATGAGGCTCAGGTAGCATGGGGATGCAAGAGCATCACTCCAACCCAGCTACACACTAGCCAGCCAACACATCAAGCGTGCATTCAATGGAAGGAGAGAGGCACAACCCTCTCATTTTTCAAAATTTGAAAATTTGTATTAAATGTTTGTAAGGCCGAAGAGCCCAGCCATGCCTTTGAGAAGGTTGTATTTGGTGTCACCTTAATGGCTGACAAGTTTATGGGGATCTAGATCCATTTCGGATTAGATGGCCTATTCAATGTAATTGAGTGTAATTTAATGAGAGTTGGTGAGATGGAGGGAAGCACTCGAGGAACCCCCTTTTGTAAAAAAAAAGATCCTTTGTATCTGTAGGAGTTAGTCAGTAGAGAGAAAAGAGAATAAAAAAGAATAGGTTAGAGAGAAAAGAGGGGGAACTGAGACTCTGTTGCAGTCTGAGCTCGAACACATTGTAATTAGACATTGATGTTAATACAAAGCAGTTTTTCCTGCATATGTGTTTTCTATGTGTTTATGTGTATTTTATGAATGATGTGTGTTCATTCATGTTGTATATGTATGTTAAGTTCCATTTGTAGGGGATAGATAGATTTTCCTATCTGTGAGTTCTTTGATTTTAGGTTTGGTTTCTTTGTGGCTTCATGCAAGAGGTTACATGACAGAACACTGCGGGTTCTGTAAGCCAGTGCATAGAGTGCACTTCTGAATTCTGTGAAATTTAGACAAAGACGTGCTAGGAGGGCACACCAGAGGAAGTCATTGGCTCAAAGAGGAGGCCTCAAGGTTGCAGAACACCTTGAAAGAAGAACTATGTAGAGGAAGGCACAGAGATAACAAAATCACTGAGGGTTCTATGAGGCTCTGCCAGGAGGGCATTGAGCAAATGCACAAAATTCATTGAGGAGAACTCTATTTTGAATTCAGTGAGAACACAGAGTCACTGAGGATTCTAGAGAACTCTCCCAGGTGGGAATTGAATTGGTGCAAGTGTGCACAGAAGGGACTCTTGTTTGAGTTCATAGAGAGGAGAAGTGTCGAAGAGAAGACACTCATAGGGTTGCTCAATACTTTGTTTTCTCTGCAAGGTGTGCATCGAGTAGAAGGACACCAAGAGGGCATGAGGAATTTATTTCCAAGAAACAACCTCGAATCTGAGTCATTCAAAATCTCAGGAGCACCAGGAATGTGTGAGAGTGGACTTGTTCTAATTCCATAAGCTTAGAAGAGAAAGCACAAGAAGAATGTGCACAGAGAAAACCTTTCGAGGTTTTTGAGTGGATAAAGCTCAGTAAGGGAAGCATTTCTATAATGCAGATGAGACCTAAAGGAACTGGGCTCATAAGAGGAAGAGTAGAAGGTTGAGACCTTCGAGACTTGGAAAATCTTCTATGTCAAAAACCAAGAAGCTCAGGAGGAGGAGCACAACTGTCGTTGGATCATCACTGGAAGGATGAGATCTAGACCATCAGAGTCTACATCTAGGCACATAGAAGAGCACGTAGGAGAATAAATATGGGCCATTAGATCTAGCACAGAGGACTGATATTCGTCAAATCCAGAAGAAGGTACGAGGGTTTTAAATCCCTGGGAAGCCGCACAGAAGGGTAGAATAGATGGAAAAAACTTCGAGGGAGAAGTGTCGAGTTACCGTGAGCCGTCAGATCTAGAAAAGGTGCACGAGCTTTAAACCTCATAACAAAAAAATAAAGAGGACTCTTTAAAGTCCCAAAATCTTCAGAACCGTCCATTTCGGAGGACAGGTGGCAGAGATCTGGATCATCTCGCAAATTCATGTATCGCGAGTGGGGAGACGGAGTTCTTTACGCTTCAAATCCCTGTGTCATGAGATTGCGATTCGTCTTGAACCGTCCATCGAGGAGGAAGGAGAGCCATGAGATTTGGCATCTCTCTACCTCGTGTATCGGGGTTTCAGAGGATGAAGGAGTTTCACCTTGATTGCTAAAGTCGTGAAGTGTCGAGCACCAAGGGCTCGTGCGAACACGTGTCACATCCGTGAGGTAGGGACCGTGTGGTTGACAGGTGGCACAAACATAGAGTGCACAGAAAAGATGGAAGTAGGCGACAGGTGGTGTACACACATCATATTGGAAGGGGTCAACTCATCATTGACTTATCGTGCCTCGGGACTTCGCAAAGGAGGAGCACGAGGGCTCAACACTCCAACTCACGAAGTTGCAAGTTGCGAGTAGTGCTAGAGTTAGGCCCTAGCCGGCGGTCACTTGTAGAGGTGCTAGTGAGGAAGGAGACATACTCATATCACATCTCGGGTATTAGAGGTTTGGATTCGAGGGTCTTCGACTCACTAACTCCCGAAGTTGCGAGTTGTGAAAAAGGCGCTTACGCTAAGGCCCGGTTGTGGTCATATGGAGATGTAAGGCTCGTGCCTGGTGTTAAGTTGTGCAGGATGGGTTTTCATGAAGGACCTATGGATCGGTTTCGTTGAAGGTTCCAGCAGGGAACCAAAGGAGCTGATTCATCTCGAGGAGAATTTAGAACGATCTTGTGTGGATCTAGGACCGAGGGTCGGGGGTCTGCGACATCAAGTGGTATCAGAGCTTCAGATTTTGTCTGTATATTTCAGGCAGAGGGAGCCAGATGAAAAGGAAGATGGAGTGTTGAAACTCTATGATGGTTGTTGTAGGATGCAACAGTTAATAGACAGTCAGGAGGACTATAGGAAAGGTTGGAAGCACTCACGGTTGCAGAGTGACAACAACAAGTTTGCCAGTAGGGCAACTAGGAACAAGAAGATGGCTATTGAAGGCCATGGACATGGTGAAACTAAGAACCACCAGCAGTAGAGAAAAGATGAGATGGATGAAGAGCTCACTGAGATAAGGGAGAGAATGGAAGAGCTTGCACTACGGATGCAACAAGACGCAAACCCGCATTGGGTGTATGAATGGCCTATAAGGAGGAAAGCAAAGTGGCCAGTCAAGAAATTATTGGCCCAAGGACAACGAAGGTTGTTAATAGGATGGATGAGGCATGATGAATGCCTCAGAGGTGAACAGGGAGTGGTTCACACTTGTGAGCGAGATCCTGGGAGAAATCTCAGTGATGATAAGGAAGAGAGATCAATTTCAGGTCTCATAAACTGCCAAGAGGGTAGAGATGAATTTTCCAATTGCCAGGTGGGTGGTGAAATGAGATCATTGGAGGATCTCATAGACTGTCAGGAGGACAGCCATGGAAATTCATATTTCCAGGAGGTAAATGGTATGAGATTAGATGAAGATCTCATAGACTTCCAGATGGGTAGAAGAAAAATCCCATATTGCCAAGTGGGCAAGGGAGAGAAGATCAGACTGTCTGAAAGCCTCATTAACTCAGGGATAAGTTTGAATCAGTGAGAGGAGTTGATAGAGAAGGATCAGAGGAATCTCCTGATCATTGGAGGAATTCAGATATTCCTACCAAGTATCCAAGATGAGGCCAAGGAAGATGTTGCGGGTGAAACAATAGCAGAAAGATAACCAACTGTGGCGATCAAAGAGATGGAGTAGATATCAGAAGCTGCCTAAGGAAAAGAAGAGGAGCACACAGTTGAGATGCTCACTCCATGGGAGAAGGAGTTAGAGGTGCTAGAGGATTGGATGAACAATCCATAACGAACATATGAATTCCGAGAGGAGACAGTCATGTAGATGTTAGCAGAGGATCATTCCGAGGAATCACTCAAAATTTTCAGCCAGGGAGCTGAACAGATGATAACTGCAGTGTCGAGGCATGCAACAAAAGATGAAGGATAATTCCATTCTGGAGAGTAGCTGGAGGAAGTTAGAGATGAACCAATAGGAGAAAGGGTAAAACAAGTTTGTTAGAGAAGGTGACTGAACAACAGGTTAGTCAAGAAGATAAGACTGCAGAGTTGAATTTTTCAGCAAGGTGGCAAGCTGAGGCCACAAAGGAAGAATATTGCATGGGAGATCTAGTTGGTCTACCCATTTGCAAGGAAGAAGTGCAGTGGAGTAGGCTGAAAAAGGAGAGACAACCATGGGAGTAGCTGGATGATATAATTGAGGATATTAGAAGGCTGATGATCAGATCAACAGAAGCGGTCAACAAAGGGAAGATGAGCAGAGGAGAACCTGCCATATAAGTAGGGTAGTAGAAGCAATAGCAGCAACAAAGCGATGGAGCGGATGGACAACTCCAAAGAACTGTTTGGGATCCAGGGGGATTTCGACAACCATGTTGGGAAGCTCATGAGCAGGAGCTCATGAATTTTTCACAAAATAGAAGTATGATGTAGGAGCATCACTCCAACCCAGCTACGCGCCAGCTAGCCAGCACATCAAGTGCACATTCAATGGAAGGAGAGAGGCGCAACCCTCTTGTTTTTCAAAATTTTCAAAATTGTATTAAATGTTTGTAAGGCCAAAGAGCCTAGCCATGCCTTTGAGAAGGCTGTAGTTGGTGTCTCCTTAATGGATGACAGGTTTATGGGGATCTAGATCCAATTTGGATTAGATGTCCCATTCAATGTAATTGAATGTAATTTAATGAGATTTGGTGAGATGGAGGGAAGCGCTCGAGGAGCCCCCTTTTGTAAAAAAAAAGATCCTTTGTATCTATAGGAGTTAGTCAGTAGAGAGAAAAGAGAATAAAAAAGAATAGGTTAGAGAGAAAAGAGGGGGAGTTGAGACTCTGTTGCATTCTGAGCTTGAACACATTGTAATTAGACATTGATGTTAATACAAAGCAGTTTTTCCTGCATATGTGTTTTCTATGTGTTTATGTGTATTTTATGAATGATGTGTGTTCATTCATGCAGTAGATGTATGTTAAGTTCCATCTACAGGGGATAGATATATTTTCCTCTATGTGATTTCTTTGATTTTAGGTTTGGGTTCTTTGTGGCTTCATGCAAGAGGTTGCATGACAGAACACTGCGGGTTCTGTAAGCCAGTGCATAGAGTGCACTTCTGAATTCTGCAGAATTTAGACAAAGATGTGCCAGGAGGGTGCACTAGAGGAAGTCATTGGCTCAAAGAGGAGGCCTCAAGGTTGCTGAACACCTTGAAAGAAGAACTATGTAGAGGAAGGCACATATATAACATAATCACTAAGGGTTTTGTGAGGCTCTGCCAGGAGGGCATTGAGAAAATGCATAGAATGCATTGAGGAGAACTCTATTTTGAGTTCAGTGAGAACACAGAGTCACTAAGGATTCTGGAGAAATCTGCTAGGTGGCCATTGAGTTGGTGCAAGTGTGCATATAATGGACTCTTGTTTGAATTCAGAGAGAGGAGAAGTGTCAAAGAGAAGACACTCACAGGGTTGCTCAATACTCTGTTTGCTCTGCAATGTGTGCATCGAGAAGAAGGATGTCAAGAGGGAATGAGGCATTTATTTCCAAGAAACGACCTCAAATATGAGTCATTCGAAATATTAGGAGCACCAGGAATGTGTGAGAGTGGACTCTTTCTAATTCCATAAGCTCAGTGGAGAAAGCACAAGAAGAACGCACACAGAGAAAACCTTTCGAGGTTTCTGAGTGGACAAAGATCAGGAGGAGAAGCATTTCTATAACGTATACAAGAACTAAAGGAATTGGGCTCGTAAGAGGAAGAGTCAAAGGTCGAGACCTTCGAGACTTGGAAAATATTCTAAGTCAAAAATCCAAGAAGCTCAGGAGGAGGAGCACAACTTCCATTGGATCGACACTAGAAGGACAAGATCTGGACCATCGGAGTCTACGTCCAGGCACGTAGAAGAGCGCGCAGGAGAATAGATCTAGGCTATCATATCTAGTGTAGAGGATCGATATCTGTCGGATCCAGAAGAAGGTGCGAGGGTTTTAAATCCCTGGGAAGCCACACAGAAGGGTAGAACGGACGACAAAAACTTCGAGGGAGAAGTGTCGAGTTTCCATGAGCCATCGGACCCAGAAAAGGTGTGCGAGGTTTAAACCTCATAATAGCAGAAGGAAGAGGACTTGTTAAAGTCCCAAAAGCATCAGAACCGTCCATTTCAGAGGACAGGTGGCATAGATCTGGATCATCTCGTGAATTCGGGTATCGCGATCGGGGAGATGGCGTTCTTTATGCTTCAAACCCCCAAGTCGCGAGATCATGATTCGACCTAAATCGTCGATCGAGAAGGAAGGAGAGCTATGAGATTTGGTGTCTCACTACCTCGTGTATCGAGGTTTCGAAGGATGAAGGAGTTGTGCCTTGATTGCAAAATTCGTGAAGTGTCGACCATCGAGGGCTCGCGTGAACACGTGTCACATCTGTGAGGTAGGGACCACATGGTTGACAGGTGGCACAAACATAGAGCGCATAGAAAACATGGAAGTAGGCGACGGGTGGCATACATGCGTCATATTGGAAGGGGTCAACTCATCGTTGACTTATCGTGACTCAGGATTTCACAAAAGAGGAGAACGAGGGCTCAACACTCCAACTCATGAAGTTGCGAGTTGCGAGTAGTGCTAGAGTTAGGCCCTAGCCGACGGTCGCTTGTAGAGGCACTAGCGAGGAAGGAGCCATACCCATATCGCATCTCGGGTATCAGAGGTTTGGAGTCGAGGGTCTTTGACTCACTAACTCATGAAGTTGCGAGTTGCGAAAAAGGCGCTTGCGCTAAGGCCTGGTTGTGGTCATATGGAGATGTAAGGCTCGTGCTTGGTGTTAAGTTGCGCAGGGCGGGTTTTCATGAAGGATCTATGGATCAGGTTCATTGAAGGTTCTAGCAGGGAGCCAAAGGAGTCACTTCGGCTCGAGGAGAATTTAAAACGATCCTATGAAGATCTCAGCCCAAGGGTCGGGGGTCTGCAACATCACATGGCATTGACATAGGTTCACGATGCAGGAGGCAACACAAACTCTCCATATGTTTTGAAGGGTAAGAAAATGGAGGAGGACACAACTCTATGTAGCGAGAACAAATTCCTAAGGTCATATTGAATCCTAGGGCTTGAATAACAAACGAAAGGATGTGATTTTTCCAAGGGCGACTCATTGTGCTGTCAACAAAAAGAAAGTACTTTTCCCTTCTTGTTTTTGGGGTATATTTGATTTTTTTTTCTCTTTTTCAATAATTTTGGAAAGTTTGAAAAAGAATAAAAGAATTATATGTTACAAAGGAGGAACGAGTGTCACACTCATACTAGTTCCAAGCACAAGGAACACACTGATGCTCAGAGCAAGGGGACATATGCAGGAAAAGGACACTTGGGAAAAATCCTGAATGGGTGAAGGTGTCAAGATGCAAAGGCAATGTGCTACAAGGCTTGTGTATAAGGCATGCTTCAGATGGTTCAGTTGAGAGAAACATGGAGCCGACATTAAGCCAAATACGTAGGGATGCAAATGTGATTAATAAGACACAATGATAACGTCCTTCGATGTGATTTTAACGAGCCCAAAAAAGGTAAGCTCAATGGTTTTTCATTTTGAGAGATTTTGAAAAAGCGTAAAAGGAGACTCCACTGGGGTACCTTTTTTGAAGGTAGTATAGTCAATTCGAAAAAGGGGTAAACTAGCACCGAAAAGACGTCTATTCAAAACCATTTTAATGAGTGTGACAAAGACAAGATCACTCAACAATTTTTTCATATTTAAGGAGTTTGAAAAAAAGATTAACTATGGACTCTGTAAGGGATGTTCTTCTTGACCAATTTAGCGAGTGTGAAGAAACAAGGTCACTTGACAATATTTTCAATTTTAGGGATTCTGAAAAGAGATTAACTATGGACTCCGTGGGGGTTCCTTTTTCATAAATTTAGTCCCACGGGCCCAAAAAAGGGTTAAATCTATACCTGAGAATACTCTTCTAGAGAATCGAGGCTCCTATAGTATACCTTTGTTAATATTTTTGACCGTTCAGACCGAAAAAGGGGTAAACTACCACTGAACAGATGTTCCTTTGAATTTTTGTTTGGCAAGCGTGAAGGGAAACAAGATCGCTCAGAAATATTTTCATGTTTAGATGGTATGAAAATGGATTAAAGGAAGACTCGTTAAGTTAATTTTCTCAGTTAATCTGGACGATATTGAAAATCATAAATGTAGTATCGTCGGATCTTGATTTCGAATTTCAAAGTGAGCTTGAAAGACAACAAATCTTGTTGATGCTCGACACTTAGTGGGTCGATGCCTGGCATCTCCTCGGGGGTGAAGTCCGCTCCGACGAAAACATTCTCCACGACACCAAGGGTTCTGGAGATATCTATAGATATCGTTTTAGATATGGTTTCCATATTACCTTTGGTGTAAACAATGTGCGTAGCCAAAGGATTGATAGGACAAGACCAATCTCCAATCATAGTTAAAATGAAATCACCTGCTTCAATTCTTATTGACTCTGGGAGGAAATAAGATGTGTGATGGAGATCATCCGAGGTTCTGTCTGGACTAATAATTTCCTCAATAATTGCCTCGTCTGAGGGAAAGACTAAGTCTAAAGAATCTGTATCGGTGAGGGAATCTTGAGCCCAAATAGGCTTGAGAACTGGATCTAAATCCTGTGTGGGAGTCGAATCGAGTTCGACAGAATCCTGCTGGAGTATAGAGTATGAAAGTTTTTCCGTGGACAAAGGAATGACATTCCATAGTGCCCTGTCCCTTCTATCATAGTTGATGGGGAAAGAAGAGTCCATGGATCGTTAAAGTAAGTCATGAGAAACAATGAGATTTGAAAGATTTCAGCCCTAGGTTGGTTGGGGATCGTCGATATGTAATGGGCATTGCCGATTAGAGGTGGGTAATCAAAAGTACCCATCAAAGGTGGGCACAAACCAATCCCTACATTGACAATGTCGGGAAGGGGGTTATCAATCATCAGGATTGTGGATACCCCCAATGAAGGGTTGGGACAGGAGAAGGATAACTAATCAATGGACATGATCTGACCCTCATGTCGAAACAACAAGACCCGAAAAAATGTCATGACCACTGCTTTCATAGAATAGGTCCAAATACTTCCTAAAAAGAGATTGTAGTCGAGAGACACATCGACCACTTCAACCTCAATGCACACGGTCTTCCCCCCTAACTACACGAGGAAAGAGGGGATGATTCCATGTGGTCGGAATGAATGATCATCGAAAGTGGTAAGAAGAGTAGGTGATGGAGAGAAAACGGGTTTTCCAATGGCATTCCAACATGCCAAATACATCACACATGTTGAGGCACCCTTATCAACCACCGTGCGGAAAATGTTCCTGGTAAACGTTTTTGTGGTGTAAACCACTACTATCTGAAACGCCACATGGTGAGGAAGATGGGGTTTTAAGCCATTTGTATCAAGCATGATCGTTCTTGGATTACAAGTCTCAGCAAATCCTAAGGCAGCTAATAGATCCTTTCTCTGGGAAGGGAATCTCTGGAGGACTTCCAAAAAATACATTGCACAAGGAGTTTAAGACAAATCCTCCACCACATAGTAGTTTTGGGTGGCCCTTGCGTTTGTGTTGTGGGAAGCCTTTTTGAACGTGCCTTTAGGGATGTGTGTCATTGTTTTTCCGAATGTCTTCTCAATCTGGAGAGGAAGAGATGGGTTTTTGGCTTCTTTACCCTTCTCAGAGGTGTTTGGCATTCCGTAGTTGTGTGTCCTAGTTGTTATGTCAATGTTACCTTTCATCATGTACACATTCATGGAGAAAGGATTACTCAAAGATGGAGGGGGTCCCTGAATGGCCCCTTTCGTGCTATGGAAGGGGTTGCCCCCAATCAGCATCCCTGACAAGGGAACTGATCCCTGCCATAGATTCCAAAGTCCTTGTGAGGAAGGAATTCCTAAGTTTTCCCCCTATGCAAGAATAGTATCCTGCATAGGATTTTGTTTTCCATAACCAGGGTTTCCCCTAGTCGAGACGACAACTTAGGAGAATGTGTTGTTACCAAATGTGCCAAACAAAGAGAACATTTTTGAACCTACCAACATGCTATAAGAAGGAAGTCCTTGACTACCTGCTCCAAACGAACTGTAGTTTGCATTCAACCTAGCAGACTACTAGTTAGCATCGCCGAGAGAAGGGGACGATGGAGGTATATGACCCCCTCCGTAAGGGAAAGTGTTATAGGGAGCGGAAGTCCCCCACATGGATCCTTGCATAGGAGCGTTAGAACTCCCCACCCCCAGACCTAAAGTCTGTAATGTGGAGTAAGAAAGGACAGAGTTCATATCAAAGCTAGGCATCCTATATGAGAATGGAGGGCTTGTCGCACTCTGGGTGAAAGGAGCAGTGATCACCACAATATAAAGAATTGGACCATTGCCCGAGGTAGACACGATTGAGACCATCGTGGTCCGTACCAACAATGGTTGGTTAGGAGGTGGAACATCCCCTGTAGTGACAGTCATAGAGGGAATATGAGAATTCCCTAAAGAAGTAGCAGTATTTGTCTCCATCGCTTCTTCTGACACTACTTGATGCTCATAAGGATCAAACTGTACAATGATTGGCACCGATATATCGGTGATCAGAGGGTTATTCGAACCAAGAGCTTCCGCTCCAAGGTTGGAAATGGTTGGCTCCTCCAGAATCAAATGTTCTCCTCTCGGATATGGGTCGGGAACAGTTTCCTATTGCCCCATAGCCTCAAAAGACCCTTGCTGGTCTAGTCTTCACCTTAGTAGTGCTAGGGGTGGCTCCAGATCAACCAGTGGTAGGCTGAGAAGTCTTCGCGATCGGTGGAGCTCCAGATCCTCGATGATGTGAGAATATCAAAGACACACTAGGGCTTTCTATTAATGTTCAAAACCATCACACACTAGAAAAATATCCTATGAGATAAGACAAGCAAATCACTAGCTAGTTGGAAGAATAGCTACACCAGCCAACACTGGAGAAACTTACCGGTGCAAGTGAAACTCAAATATGGAAGCACCCTTTAGGTATAATCTGAAAAGCGTGGCCCGATGTCTTCCCTAGGTACCATGGTAAACCCCCGCAGTCACCTGTGTAAGTCACTAATATAAAGGCAACTAGGTTGCCAACGCGCGAACAGTCACCAGGAGGGTACAGTCGACAGTCGGGTGGACCACAACGAGAAGGGTATCAATCCTGAAACCTATCAAGGGTATCGAAATAAAGTGTTCCAGAAGATGATTGAGGACCTTGAACGGATTCAAGACCCACAAAGCTCCATGGAAAATGTGATCAATGGAATCCCAAGATAAGCCCTCTATATGCGCTCCCCACTACGCTTGGTCCCTCTTTGGAGGGGTTATCTCCGCTACCTTTCTGCATGCAACCTTGTATTTAGGCCCTGTGTTAGAGGGGTGTCCCATATAACTTTCACGATTACTATACTTTCAATCACTCCCTGGCATAGACTCTTATGTTTGGTTTTGTAGCCCTGAAGAGTTTCCTCTCCTATCCCAAATCAAGTCTCTAGCCTAGACTAAATTGATGGACCCTACAAACACAAAGTCTAATAAATTTTAATTAAGCATTTATTTTAGTGGTTGTCTTAAGTCAAAAGGAACGGAAGAGAAACCAGTGATGTTCTTTAAGAGATGAAAGAGAAGAGCATAAGATGATACTAGAAACAAACTACTACTGCTTCACAAATAAAGATTTTCCAATTAAACTCTTTAACCAAACTTTTTGTAACTAATTTTCTCAGATCTTTGAAAATAAAACTTAAAACAGGATTTCACTCAACTACGAGCTACTTAATGTCCTAAGTATTCAAGTAAATGAAATGAAAGATTTGTTTTTTATTATTTTATGCTTCAAAACAAGAAATTTGAAAATGAATTCTTTTGTTTTCTTCCAAATAAAAAAAGGGAAAATTGATGACAAGTCAAGACCAAGAAACAAATTCAAGCCCAATCGCAGATCGTAGGGAGTCACTGACAATACCAAACATGAAGATCAAAACAAACTCACAAACTTGTCTAAAAACCATATTAAAGAAAACACAAGAAGTCTTTGATAAAAATAAAGTTATGTTGAGGTCAGAGCTAGGCTACAGACTGCTATAACAGAGACCAGGTCTATATCAAGAAAACCCCTGAGAAGTGTGACTTCTGATAGGGAAGAGGGTGACTGCCTCTTCTAAGAAACTTTTTCTCAACACAGGCATGCTATTGACACTTCAACAACTAGCGTATGTACGTGGGTTATCCAAATGCAGGGCACGTATTCACGCGTGCAGGCCCACTGCAGGATGTGTACACCTCTGTAACTTCTCAAAAAAGTGAAAACCAACAGTCAAGCAAAGGAAGGGAGTACTGGTATGGAAGACTAGAATCCCTTAAAGACACAAAATCTTTCAGAAACTAAAAAACAATGAATAAAATGATTCAAAAACATCCAAAAGAATGTATCCCCAAAGACCATAGAGACTTCCCCAGTACAGTCACCAATTCTGCTATAGTGGGAAAACCCCTCTACGGACTACACCAAGGTTCTAAAGTGCAGGCAGAGATAACCGTCTAAAGTATCCTACTTTTTATCAACTATCTCAACATTACCCCACAATCATACATAAAAGACAAAATATAGGGATCAGGTAGGCATACCTTAAACTCCGCGTCCAGTGTCGATCCCTTTGTGCTTGCTTGTTTCCTGACTGCAAGTCTCCTCTCAAGATGACCTACATTCACCAAAAGACAAGCAAGAAACTAAAAGTATGCATTCTACATATGGATTAGTGGGTTAGACATCATAACCAAGAAATGTAAAAAAATCCGAAATATTTAAGACGTCATTTGGCAGGACAGAAAAAGTACTTCTTTATATTAATCTCACAAAATCTATTTACAACATGAGACTGGAACTGTTCCTCGAAATCATTCTTGGTATCCTCTTCACCATGCACCAACTACTTCCACATATTCTTCTCCTCTTCAATTCTCTCTAGGGAAATGGCAAGAATTTTCAAAGGAGGAAGAAGGAATTCTGGATCAAACTCACAATGTGGTTGCAAAATATTGGGGCAAAGGGGGAATATCAAAATGGGTAGAGTTTCTATGCTCTCGTGCTTCCCTCCAGAATGGGACCCCAACACCTTATTTTATAGGCCAAAAGATATAGTAATGGTTGGAGTGACTGGCTATGGGCAGTCAACTGATTAAGTAATGGCCCAGAAACTCGTACCCCTTTTCAATTTTCATTTTTCACGATTTTTTGTGAGTGTACGTGAGTTGTAGTGGTGCAACAAGTTTGTGTATGTGGAAAATAGTGGTGTAGGTCACGTACACCTTCAAAACAATGGTTTTTAGAAGAGTTGTTCAGTGATGGCTTGATGTTAGATATGCATGTCTGGTGCAGTTTAGGGTTATAACACCTTTCAAACCCTTAATTTGGAGTATCTATGGACAATTGGCCTTTGTATTGATGTATCTATGAACTTGGAACCCTTATAAGTATAAAATTTATCCATGTAGTACTCTGATATGACTTCTTAAACTTATAAAAATTTCACAATCTAAACCTTCACTAATAAAAAATTATAGAAAAAATACCAAAATGTTTCATTTAAGACTAATTTTAGGATTAGTAAATAACACCAAATTCCAGGAGATATATCTTACAAATAATAATGATCCAAAATATGAATTTTTTTCACCTATAATTATCTATGTCTATTCGGGATTCTGAAAATTTCAGGGTCAAGAACTTTATAGAAAAAAGTTACAGCTAAAATGTCAAGCTGACTCTTTTAAAATGGATTTTAGGATTATTCACAAGCCTTGTCTTACGTGGAATATATACTTGAAATTATAGTGAAAAATAATATGAAATTTTTATCACCTATACTAGGATATGTCTCTTAAATATCCACAAAGTTTCACTATCTGAAACCTCCTAGAGAAACATTTATAGAAAAAATCCCAAGATGATTAGTTTAAAATTAAATTTAGGATGAGTAAAAAAAAACTATCTTCCATAGGATATATCTATAAAATTATAATGACCCAAGAGTTGAAATATTTACCAAATTTGCCTTGATATTTGTTCTAAGTAACCTCCAAATTTCATTATCCAAAGTGGCCCAGGAAAAAAAAAAAAAAAAGTTACACTGAAAATGATAAGATGACTCGCTTGGAGAAGGAAAACCCTAGGATTGATGCTCTGATACCAAATGTTATGAACCAACACCTTGATAATGATAAAAAAATAAATGTCTAAGATCCACTTCGAGGGGGAAACCTCTTTTATAATATATTAAATGTGCAATATGATATATGTTGATCCTAAGACTAGGTCTCATTGATGTGTGTGTGTGGGAGACAAAGGGTACAATTATAATGAAAGGGTGCAATGAAGGGTTTCTAGCCTACATAAAAATATAACAAAAGAAATGTAATAATTCAATAAGGGGCTTAGTAATGGGTTTAATTCATAACATGTGTCTTTGTCTAGGTTTTAATAGAATATGTCTTAGATAAAGGAATCATCATTTAATATTCAACCAATTATTATCCTCCTAGGAATGGGGTAGTTGAGTCCCCAAATAAAAATATCATTCGAATTCTAAAAAAAATTGTAGTTGACCATCATCAAAATTTTCATCATACTCTTCTTACTACTATATAAGAGGATCAAGTTACTCCCAAATATTCTCTAAATACATCTCCTTATTTCTTGGTGTATGGTAAAGAAGTCATCATTCCTTCAAACATATTCTTTCCTTCTCTTCAATTATCCCAATATGATATTTGGATCATTTTAGGAATCGACTCCTTGAGGAAGCAAATCCATGGATGTGGAGATTTTTCTCCCATTTTAGATAGGGTTTTCCTAGCCATCGCAACATTGCCTCATCTATAGTCTCCATGATCATCTTCTAAATGTGCATACTCTTCATCTTAGTTTGGTGGAAGGAGTTTGGTGCAAATGTTGTCATCCTTCCAAATATATTTCTAGAATTCACTCTCCATTTATATCATACGTTGTGGGTGAGTCTCTATACCCACATGTTTGTTTTAATTGATCTTTTTTTTTTAGGTGGGTTCTGTTGAACCATGGGTAGACCTTCTATGTCAAATTGGGAAGAATTTTCTTCTTTGGTCAAATCATATGGAGTTATTGATAAGAATTTTCAAAGAAGAGAATATTTTCCAAAAGGGTTGAATCCATCCCCAATCTGTATGTGGAGTTCTTTGCAAAAACATGGAACTTTATCATTCTATTTGAGAGAGGTTTGGTTGGTAATTTCACAAGCCTTTAGCCTAGTCCTAGATCTATACAAGAATGGATCTCCAACAATTGGGTTGTTCCAAATCTTGTTTTTGAGAGTTATTTTGAAAAAGGTTTCCATGTGTTCCTTTTTGGTAGAAAGAATATAGGGATCTAAACTTCGGACCAGGTCTCTACTTCATGGACTCCAGGGGAATGTTTCTTTCCCACTAAACTCTTGAATTTATAGACATAGAAATTTATACTTCGAATGTACAGATCCAGATATTTCACCTCCCCATTAATTTGTGGGGTGGATATTCTATTACATATATTGGAGAAAATATAGGTCATTTTACTACTCATGTTGATCCCAAGCATGGCATTTTCACGTGCACTCAAATTTGTGTGGAAATAGATTTAAAAAAAGTACTATGAGAGGTCATTCAAATCAATTTGGAGGGCTATATTCATCTTCAAACCCTTGATTAAGAGTAGGTCCCTTTTAAATGAAACTATTTCCATGAGTATGAGAATTTCACTAAATGTTGTCCAATAGATCGAGAAACTCAACCATCTTCTAAGAAGACTCCATCTCCACAGAATAACGCTAAGTAAGATTCATTTAAACAATTTTCAATAAATCACAAGAAATATCAATCCAAAGGGACTCAACCTGTCAATAGGACTCAGTCATGTCTATCTAATCTTTCCAATAACATATTTGTAATTTTGGAAACTTATGAGGAAGAGATAGAGGGATTGGTTCAGAAATATCCTCAAAAGAATAGATCAAAGCATAAATATAGGACATCACCATAGGAATAAGAAAAACTAGAGTATCCAGCTCCAAATATTATAAATGTGTTGAACCTGCATAAAATAGATCTAGCTAAACAATAATACACACATTTGTAGAGAGAATTGGAGAAAGAAGAAGAAGAAGAGAAAGAATGAAAGAATTCTCATTAACTGTTGTGAATAATGAATAGTTTACACATGATATACTCTGTATAGATCAACGAGTGTGTACTGGAGATGAAACAATGTGCCATAGTGGTGGTCTAGAGTGATTTGTACACACACCAATAGTTACGGGAGTGAAGTGACACCTAGTCTAGTCTCTCAGGCAGTTACGAGAGTGAACTGCCACCTAGTTGAGTTAACTACTCAACTAGTCTTCAGTTAACTGACTGATCAAAGAGTAGTGAGGAGTTAAATCAAGGAATCAAGGGTAATGCACCAGTTTGGTGATGATATCAAGGCAAGGTCGAATTATCATGGTGATGATCCCAATGTTGCATTGTGATAAAACCAATGTAACATCTAAACTCAACTCAACTAGTCAAACTGAAGTGTCAACTGAAAGAGAATATTCTCCAGGTGGAATATTCTACCCTAAAATATAGGAGATTGGATAATGAATAATTATGACTAATAAACAAGAAAAAAACTTAGGAAAAATAAATCCTAGGTGTTTATGAAGTAACTCCAACACCCCCCCTGAACATCACTATGGTGAAAATAAAGAATGGGTCTTAGAAATGAGGCCATGTTAGGTACCCAAATACAAAATATACACTAAAATAAAGTGAGGAAAGAGGGAAAACCTCATGGGAAACCCCCCCCCTCAAGGTACAAATGTATGTAAAAAAAGAAGAACTACAGTTTCTAGGAAATTGTGTCCTTCACTCCAAGATGAATTGACAAAGAATGGAAATTCTTCTTAGTGAAGGTTTTGGTGAAGATGTTTGTCGTCTA
The DNA here is from genome assembly GCA_009831015.1 of Picea engelmannii. Lineage (NCBI taxonomy): Eukaryota > Viridiplantae > Streptophyta > Pinopsida > Pinales > Pinaceae > Picea > Picea engelmannii. The sequence continues at coordinate 604,394 of ML778023.1, read as the reverse complement.
CTCTGATGAAGGATGAAACTGTAAGTCGATGATCCCCTTGTATACTAATTCCTATATGCATTGCATATGGATATTGATGTGCTTCATTTTCTACCTCTAAATTGGATCTTTGCATAACTTCATAGTGCTTTGGTTGTCACGCCAGATGACGATCGACCGATGAAACTGAATGCCCAAGTCATTGAGAAAATGTTGTAGACACATAGCCTGAATGTTTATGTTAACTACCCCTCTGTACTCTGCCTTAGCTGAAGATAGAGAAATGGAAGCTTGCTTCTTTCTTGACCAATAGATAGGCCCAAAACCAAGACTGAGTGAGTAACCAGATGTGGACTTGCAATCAATGTTATCGCCAGCCCAGTCGAAATTAGTAAAACTGATGAGATCTAATGCAGATTCTATTTTATAATGAACCCCAAAGGTGATGGTGCCCTGTATGTATCGAAGGATACACTTTGCATCCTTCCAATGTAGCTCATGTGACTCTTTCATGAACCCATAAACTCCACCAAATGTATATGAGAGGTATGGTCTGGAGTGTGTGAAATACAACAATATCCCTAATAGTTGTCTTTATAGTGTGCTATCAACCAGTGGAGTCTCCCTTCCATCCTCAAGTTTGACTCCTGATAGGAAAGGAGGGAAAGGAGTCAGATCAGACTTGCAGTCTGTCATGTGAAATATCTCAAGGAGATCTCATGCATACTTGGCCTGAGATAGTTTGATGCTTGATGCATCCTGACTGATTTCGAGTCCAAGGAATAAGTGTAGTGGACCCATGTTCGTCATCAAAAACATGTCATGTAGAATCCTCTTGACTACAACAATTGTTGAAGTCGGGCACCAGATGATCATCAAATCATTGACATACAGACCTAAAAGTAGAATTGAATCAATCATCCTAAGAATGTAGACATTTGGGTTTGATTTACAATGTACAAAGTTCTGTGATAACAAGTAGAAGTCCATCTTGGCATACCATTCCCTCGAAGCCTACTTGAGGCCATAAAGGGACTTCTTCAGTCAACAAACCAAAGATGAGTCCTGCATAAATCCCTTGGGATACTACATGTAGATCTCCTCAAAGAGATCACCATGAAGAAATGCATTCTTCACGTCCATATTATGGAATTCCCATCCTTTGGCTGATGCAATGGCAAGTTTCAATCGTATGGAATCCATATTCTCTACTAGAGCGAAGGTCTCATCATAGTCAATACCATGAACCTGCTGAAAGCCTTTGGTGACAAGCCTAGCTTTGTATCTGCTAATATGTCCATCTATTGCACTCTTGGTCCTGTAGACCCATTTTCATCTGACAAGTTTCCTCCCAGAAGGAAGGGGAACCAGATCCCAAGTATGGTTCTCGAGGAGGGATTTGTACTCCTCCTTCATGGCGGATTCCCAAAAGGGATTTCCAACAGCCTCGCCATAAGACTATGGATCTGAATACTGAACCAAGAAAAGATGTTCAATCCTTCCTTTGTCAGTGACTTTGAAAGAAGAGTTGTCCCCCATCATAATAGGAGGGAATTTTCATGCATAAAATGAATAATAGACTGCTTATGATTTAACCATGTGATGTGATTCTCCTGAATCAACGATCCAAGAATTGGGAGAGGAGTTGATGGCAATCAAGGCATGGCTAGAATTACTTTTATTGGAATTCAGATATTCTGGCTTCTTCTTATTTGCACCCTCGGGGATGTGATCTCCAAGTTTGTTTTTCTTAAGTATTTGAGAGATCAGATCTTTTTTTTTTTTGCGTGCATGTAGATTCTGAATGGAATCCTTTGTGACAGTACGTGCATTTCTCCCCTATTCTCCTTTCAATCTGAAGGCATCGATGAAGGGTTTTGTGTACCCTTCCTTCTTCGAATGTGCATGATATTTCTGTTTATATTTATCTTTAGATTTATGATATTTGTGGCTTCCATCATGCACAGTGAGTGCATGCGCCCTTGGGCCTTTGATTATTCCCATGTTGATGAGCTTGGTTTTCTCTTGTGTCAAGGATTCGATAAAGTCCTCAAGAGAAGGAATCTTCCAGGTGGCTCTAGAGGCGAATCTGACAGTATGGAATGTTGATATGAATACAAATAATTTAGGACCAATCTTGGAGAGAATGGTGAGAACCATTTGTTTTTCCTCCTTTGATTTATCAACCCCGCAATCTTTGAGTTGCAACAGTAAATCCTTGAATTTTGTAAAGAAATCTTGGATATTCGCGAATCTTTTTGGATCCAATGTGAGCAGCTCCAGCTCCAACATGTGTCCCCTCATCTCATCCTGTTTTCCAAAGAGCCCTTCCAAGGTTGTCCAAGATTCATTAGGATTTTTACAAGAAGATATATGAAAAAGGAGATCGGGATAAATAAGACTACAAATTGTTTTGAGTGCCTCATCCATGCGATTTAAGTACTTGGATTTTTCTATGGATGATGTCAATTTTGTATCTGTATTCAAGGTTAATTTGTACAAACCTCTGGTTTAGATATTTATGGATATTTTCGCCTTCCATGCAAAATAGTTGTAAGGTGTAAGAATGAATTCCTTTTGGAAATCCATCTTTTCGTTGTCTTCAATCTTTTGTACCTACAAAATATTTTGGTGTAGCTTTTGCTTAGCAGTCCGTCGGTTCTGATACCATGTAAATGTGTTGAAACTACATAGAATAGATCTATCTAAACAATAATACACACATTTGCAGAGAGAATTGGGGAAACAAGAAGAAGGAGAGAAAGAATGAAAGAATTCTCATTAACAGTTGTGAATAATGAATAGTTTACACATGATATACTTTGTATAGCTCAAATGAGTGCACACTAGAGATGAACCAATGTGCCATAGTGGTGGTATAGAGTGATATGGACACACACCAACAGTTATGAGAGTGCACTTCCACCTATTCTAGTCTCTCAGGAAGTTACGGGAGTGAACTACCACCTAGTTGAGTTGACGAGTCAACTAGTCTTCAGTTAACTGACTGAACATAGAGTAGTGAAGAGTTAACTCAGGGAATCAAGGGTAATGCACCAATATGGTGATGATACCAAGGCAAGGTAGAATTATAATGGCGATGATCCCAATGTTTCATGGTGATCAAACCAATGCAACATCTAAACTCAACTCAACTAGTCAAACTGAAGTGTCAACTGAAACAGAATATTCTCCAGGTGGAATAATCTCCCCTAAAATATAGGAGACTGGATAATGACTAATTATGACTAATAAACAAGGAAAAACCTTAGGAAAAATAAATCCTAGGTGTGTGTGAAGTAACTCCAACAAATATAAGGGATGACACCTCAAATGGGGTAGGTGCAGCTTCACAAGTGAAGGAACTAGAACTCGAAGAGGATCAAGTAGAAGAATACATACAAAAATATGGTGAAGGAATATTTGAAGCTACTTTCTTTGTAGATGTATTATTCACACCCCTCCCTCCTTTAACAGGAGGTAGGAAGTCAGCCTGTGATCAAAAGGAAAAATCAAGTTATCAACAAACTTTGGATTCCTTCACATTTAGTGGGGGGGAAGTTCCACAAAAACGAGAATTATGTCTTTATTTTGCAATTTTTTCTGCAAGAAATTTGTAATAATTTATTTTTACTCAGGAAGTAGTGAGACTAAGTTATAGTAAGTCTAGAGTTGGATCTCTCCCTTTCATCCTTTTGATGGGAGGATTTTTTTTTTTTTTTTTAGTTCCAACTCAACATCTCTAAAGAACCACTTTTTATGTAAACAATCTACTAGATTTGTTGCATCCTTTATCTAATACAAATCTTCCAATTCCAATTAAAAAAAACTATCCCAATATGTTAGCGATAGAGTCCCTCAATTCTTTAGAATAGAATTGACACCATACTCAACTTAGAAAAAGAGCATGAAAAAGCAAAATACAAAATTCATCCCATCAACAAATTGTTAAAAGGTAGTTTCACAAACATACATTTGGGAATAAGGACCTTCAAATAGGTGATTTGGTGCTAAAGCGCGACCAACCAAATGAGACAAAACGAAAACATTCAAATTTTCTACAAATTTGACTTAGCGACTTTTAGATGGATACAAAACTTGACCTTGGCACTTACAAACTATAGAACATGCACATAAAGAGATGGAACTTCCAAGTCAACAACCAAATTCTCAAAATATGCTTACGTTAGCTACCTCATGGCAATCGACATGTACATAGTAGGTCTCATTTGATTACTATTTCTTTCTAATTCTCAACTTATTTCAATTTATCTGCTTAGAATAAGTTTCAGTTTTAATTCATTCTATGTTTTCTTTCAATAAATTATGTTTTCTCTAAATTTTAAATTTGCATTTATTTCAATTTTTTTTTAGCAATTTTCTATGCACGACTTGTCTATTTTATAACTAGTTTGTAGTTCCCTTGATGGGTTAATTTTAGGGTCTTGTGAAAGATAGACACGCTTTTTAAAACATGTAATATACCATTATAATTTTCAGTCATAACTTAGACTAAATTTTTTTGAATAAATGCCCCAGATGTTGCATCAAGAAGTTAAAAAAATGTTGGAATTAGAGCCTCCCTAGATAACTAGATCCCAAAAAATTATTGAAAATTCAATTAAGCGGTGATTCATCCAAAATGAAGATACTACCCATTAACATTAAATAATCACACCCTATGAAATTTTTTCAGCTAGACATTTGATCCAGATGGACATCATTGGTCGCCCACCTATTCCACTATCTCAAAATATAGTTTCCATCTTGGCAATTTTTGTACAATTTTTCATGTCCCAAAATTTTGGGGTCATTTTGAGGCCCTAAACAACGCTTTTTGATGTGGAAGGGCCCAATAGATGTTACAGTTATGTATTGGTCCATTTAGAATTCATACTCCTCAGCTAGAAATTTCTAGCAGGGTAACAAGTCCCCCAAACATAGATCATATGCAAACGTTACGCCATCGAGAATTTGGTGTATCAACTACCCCCATCGATGCCCACAAACCTTTTGGTGTTTCATCTTTCGATTTTAGGGTTTTAGATGTTTACGATTTTATCATTTATGATTTATTTCAAAAATGCATTTGGAGCCTCATTGTAATCAACTTCTTGCGAATGAGTGTAGCCGACACATCTCTCTCTTCAGAGATAAGATACAACCATTCTATCTATCTTATGTGCTTTTCATATTATAGTCTTTTTTATTCTAGAAAGTCACTAATAGAATATGATTTTTACTGTATATAGGGTTCCTTGAAAAATGTTTGTATATTTTCATGCTATATCTTTGTTATATTTCTTCCTTCATGTCATTCTCAAAACAATCTATATCAGTTGTATCATAGCAATTTTCTCCTTGTCATTCTTACTGCATATCCTTGGTGAAGTTAGGGTATAGAGAGTTTAGTCTCAAGATTGTTCCTATTGAGGAAAACCACTCTCACTTGCCCAAGAAACCTCCCATGGCAGAAGAAAATAGGAATGAAAAATAAGGAGATGCTATCAAATTGTTGCTTGAGGAATCCCTCATGCGACAAAGAAACACGATGATGAATAATTTTCCCCGAATCCTTCAATGGTTTCCAATGGAAATGGAAGCACATTCAAATAACGATCACTTCAAAGGTGTGTATCCTTTTAAGGTACAAGTTAGCTTTGATATTCCTTTATTTGAAAGCCACATAGATGTCGACGCTTTGGAAAAATGGTTAAGTATGCTAGAGGGTTATTTTTATATCCAAAATTTGTCCAACAGTGAAAAAATCACCTTCACACTACTTAAGGCCCTTCCCCGTGTCAAATATTGGTGGGAGACTTAATCTAAACAACATTCCAAGGATGATTATGCAATTTTCAGGATAAGACCCACTTGAGAGGATTTTGTTGATGCCCTCAAGGAGCAATATTTCCATGTTAGAAACTATGATGACCAGTACATGATATGGAAAACTATGTGTTAGGAGAGAGAGACAAGACTGTGCCTGAGTACACCAATGTCTTCCATACCCTTTTCAAAAAACTTGGTATTAAAGAATTTGAGTGGCACCTGGTTCTAAAGTATTGCAGTGGCCTACACAAGTACATCCAAATAGATATGGATTTCCTAGACATCTCCTCATTGGGAGTCATTTATCAATATGTGGTCAATATCAAGCACAAGTTCAATAAAAAGAATAAGCAATATTTTGGTTCATCAAACCCATCGCAGGAAAATCCTGATAAAGGTGAACCTAACTCCCGGAGAAAAGGATAGAGAAAGGATGTCCATTACCAGGATAACTAGTCTAAGCCATCGACAAATAAGGGTAATGGGAAGTTAAATAAGGACACTAGTAAGTGGTGTGCGATCCACAAAATCCCTTGGCACAATACTGATGAATGTCACTCCAAAAATCATTGTTGGATGAGATGAAATCCTCAAGGTTAGATGCTAACTCAGACTTAGATGTAGAACCAAAAAAGGAAAATGTATCATTGATGCAAAACCCAGTGTCATCATCACTACCACAAAATTCCATCCAAAGGAACCATACAAGCCTAAAGAAGGGGAGAACCTCTCCAAATCACAGATGTGGATGAAGGGGACCCCACTCCATTTCATTTTTTACAGTAGTAGCTAAAATAACCTAATATTGATAGAGGTCATCAAGAGGTTGAAGCTAGAAATGAAACTTCATCCTCATCCATACACCATCAGTTGTCTCAGCCAAGGACGAAAAATCTATGCTAACCAACAATGTCTCCTACACTACAACATCAAACCCTTCAAAGATGAGGTATTGTGTGATGTTTTGCCCCTTGAATTTTGTTATTTTTTTTTAGGAAAACCATATATGTGGAAACATCATGTTGTTTATGAATCTAGGCCCCATAGTGACATTATTACTTTGGGAGATAAACTCTATAGAGTACCGATCAAGTTAGTCCCAACTATTGTGGTCTCCTTGATATCCATAAATCAATGAAGAAAGGTGGTCTCTCAGACCAGGATATTTTTCCTCTATATTTTTCGGTTGAAACATGAAGAAAAGGTAAATACAACCACTAAAACCTCTGCATGTGGTCTCTCTACATAACAATAGTAGATGGACAAGATAGTATAAGAACACACAGAAATATTTTCCTCACCTACTAGGGTGCCTTTGCACTGTCAAGTAAAGAACTCAATTGATTTGACACATGGTTTTCCTCTTCTAAACGACCCTATATAATGGCATTCTATTATGGAGAATGAAGAAATCAAACACCATATCTAAGAGCTAATTTTTAAGGGCCACATCAGACCAAACTCCTCACCTTGTGGGATCCCAATTATTCTCATACAGAAGAAGGAAGGGACATGGTGAATTTTTATTGATTACAAAGACTTGAACAAGATTGCAGTCAAGAACCAGTACCCAATCCCCCAGATTCATGATCTTCTCGATCATCTTAAGAAGCCAATTTTTTTAGTAAGATTAATCTGAAGTAAGGCTACCACTAGGTCTCGATTGAGAAAATTGATGTATGGAAGACAACCTTCAATTCTAAAGAAGGTCTCTTTGAGTGGTTGACCATGCCTTTTATATTGGATAATTCCCTAACCACATTCATGCAGATGGTGGATGATATATTGCGACCATTCACAAACTCCTTTGTGGTCGTATATTGGGATGACATCCTCAAATTTAGCAAAACCTAGGAGGAATATTTCAAGCATATTCAGGAGGTCTTGTGCACCCTACGAAAGAACAAGTTATATGCCAATTTAGATGATTTTTCCTTTGGAATGTAGAGAATACAATATTTTGGATACATTGAGGATGAGAAGGGTGTGCATGTGGATCCATCCAATATCCAAGTCATGTGTGATTGGCTAGCCTCAAAGACAATGATGGGCTCTGTAGCTTCTTGGGCCTTGCCAACTTCTACTGCAGGTTTGTGTTGGGGTTCTCTTATATCGCTTAGGTCCTAAGCCAAGTGACCAAGGGTGGAGTCAAGGAAAATTTTGTTTGGGTTGTGCCCCAACAAAAAGCATTCGAGGATTTGAAATTTCTCCTCTGCTCAACACCAGTCCTTGTTCTGCCAAACTTGCAACAACCATTTGAGATTGAGACAGATGCTTCATATTATGCTATCAATGCAGTCCTCAGTTAGCATAGGAATTTGGTGGCCTATCATAGTGAAACACTGTTTGATGGTGTTTGCAGATACCCCACCTAAAATAAAGAGATTTACTCCATTGTGTAGGCATGCCGATAGTGGAATAATTACATTATGCGGAAGGAAACAATCATCCACATGGATCATATTCCTCTGGAATTCACGCAATCACAAGGAATGTTACATAATGACCGCCATCATAAGTGGTCCATGTACATGCAACAATTCCACTTGAACATCAAGTAAAAGAAGGGTAACACCAACCATGCCACATATTTCCTCAATCGACCCCTGGTTGTGGTGCTAACCACAATTCTTAACTTATATGGGAATGAGATGTCTGGGTGGCCATAATTATACAAAAATGACTTTGAATTTGTTGCTACCTATCATACATTGAGCGTAGGAAAAACAGTTCCAGACTTTCATCTCCAGGATGGACTATTGTTCCATATGATCCATATCTGTGTTCCTTCAAGCGAGTGTGCAAAGATGATTTGGGAAGCTCATTACAATCAGGCATAAGGACACTTTGGTGTGGACACAATAGTGGAAGTACTTCAAAATAATTTCTATTAACCAAAGAGTCAACAAGTTTTCCAAAGTAAATCATATCATGCACTGTCGGTGTCATTGCCAAGCCTGCCATCAAGAAAATGGGGCTATACACCCCTCTTCCTACTCTAGATAGGTCTTGGGAGTCCATCTCCATGGATTACATGTATGTTCTAACTTCAACCAAGAATATTAATGATTGTGTCTTCGTGGGTTTTGATCGATTCTCTAAGATGCCAATTTTGGCATCCTCCAATAAGAGCATCACAACCGAGGCCACCACCAAGCTCTTTTTTGAATGTTTTTGGTTTCATTTTTGGCTCCCATGAACCATTATCTCATATCTAGATAGTATGTTCTTGAGTAATTTTTGGTCTATACTATGGTCGATGATGGACACCAAGAGGACCAAATTGACTTCCTTCCACCCACACACTGATGGAGAAACACATGTAGTCAATGGGATGATTGTCTGTATCATGAGGATGTAGAATTCCAAACATCCATGTACATGGGATGAAATCCTTATGTTCAACATAGCTAAAACAAAGCCCTTCACATCTCTATTGGACACAACCCTTTTCAGGTGTGCTTAGGGTTCTATCCATTGACCCCCATTGACGTATCTCTTCCCATTGCAGCTACACAGGAAGAGTCCTTCCATGCTCAAAATAAAGCTAATCGAGCATCCAAATTTGTTGAGTGAATCCATCACATCGAAAAAGAAGTTCATGATATTTTTTAGAAAGCCAATGCCAAGTATAATAATCACCACGATCATCATCGGGCACCGCAAGTTTTAGGTGGGAGATAAGGTATGATTGATTTTTCATAAACATGGCCTCACAAGACCTCATTGGAAGCTATGCCTAGTCCGATATGGGCCTTACACCATCACCAAGTTTTTGGGTGAGAATTATTTTGAATTAAGTACTCCTCCTTTCCTTGGCTTGCACCCGATATTTAATTTGGAACTACTTCGACCATATTTTTCGCCTCTCCTGGACACTTCAGACACGGTCAAGAAATTTCCCCCTACATAACTCAATCTTCACTTCATTGAATAGGAGACAGTTAATCAGATCATGGACAAAAATATGAAACGATACTACGTGTATTTTCATTTTTTCTGACCGATGGAATTCGCTCAACAATCTTTCAGCCAAAACAAGGGTTTTTCGACCGAAAACCTTGGAAACCGTTTATTTTTTATGGTTTCAGTTAGAATTTCGGTTTTTGACCGAAAGATTATTTTTTCGGACGAAAGATTAAAATATTATTTAAGTAATCGTCCTTGACTTTGTCACTTCACTTTATTATTTAAATAATCCTCTTTGATTTTGTCACTTCACTTTATTATTTAAATAATCATCTTTGACTTTGTTAGTTCACTTTATTATTTAAATAATCCTCTTTGACTTTGTCACTTCACATTATTATTTAAATAATTTATTCTTTTCAATAACTTTGACTTCTTTGAACTTTTGTGGTTTCAAGCCAATCATATGAGGGTCCTTCAACTTCGTAAGGCCATAACTCTCAAACCATGAGGAGTTATGTGATGTTCCACATACCAACGGAAATGGCCTGACATGTACTATCCATCTAGAATATTCTTACTTGTAAATATATCAAAACTCATACCATTATACATCAAACAAACTTGGGTCCATTACCCAACACTTTGTGTTACCGAAATCCGCTACCAGACTTTCTTCAAGGGTTGACATCAATGACAACCAACCCAATTAATCAACAGAGACAACATAATTCTTTTTACTTTAATAAATCCATTGATACATAAAAAAAATGATCATTTTTCAAATACAAGTATGCAATAGGTACCTTTTTTAATCTTGGTGTTTGGTGTATATCAAATAATTATTGAAAGATTGGTTTCCATTGATGTCAACCCTTGAATAATTCTGGTATCCCTAAGGTATGTTTATGGAACCTGAAGTTGATCAAGGAAAAAGGTCATGATTGACAGTGTAAATGCAGGTAACCCACTGATGGATGGATAGTCCTTGTCATGTCGTTTCCGGTGATAGGTGGAATTCCATGTGGTTCCTGATGGTTGAGGATTTATGGCCTTGTGAAGTTAGAATCCCTAAATAATGGTTAAGAAACCCCTAGTTGGTTACACGTCAATTAATGAAAGGGTAAAGTCGTTATAACAAGAAAGTCAAGATGCCCTAAAGTTAAGGAAAGAGGTTACCTAGAAAATGTATATATACACCTCAAGAATTCATTCACAAGTACATTCACTCATACATTCTATTGATTATCTCTAATCGAGCAAATAATCTTTTGGAAATTTTGTGATGGTGAAATGGGTAAAATCATGAAGATGGGTAGCACTTTTACTTGTTTTATGAGAAACAAAAATGTATTTTCACAAGTTCTTCAACTTCTGGCATACAAAAGTATTTTTTTTATTTAGAATTTCACTTTACAGTAAAAACAAAACTTGTGAATAATTTTGTTATATTTCCAATGACTATTTTTCAAATTTCTTTTATTAAGATTTGATATGTCAATTTGACAATTGTTTAACAGTATGTTCCTTAAACATGAAAGGAATGACAATGAGTTATTTTTTCCTCCAACAATGTATCTATTATTAAACTTATGTTTTTAATAAATGAAATATACTACAACAATATACAAAGACTCTATTTTATTATGACTATAATTTTGGATATAACAGATGAATATTATAATTTCTACAATTTTTTGATGTTGACCAAGCTGAAAACGTTGCAGATTTTGAACACATGTTTTCCCCCACCCTGTATCTATCTTAATTTTTACTTAAAAGTAAAATCTAAATATATCCTTTTGAAAAGAACAGTTTAAGGATTATGAATATAATTTTTTCTAAATTTTTCACTGTGTATTTTTGGAGATATAGATATTTCATTTTACCGAATCATAATGTCTGCTGAAAATATTATGCAATGTTTTCTTTTTTTAACTTAAATAAAATTAGATAAAAATAATGAAAATAATTTTTTTTTATAGGAATTGAAAGTAGATTCAATTTTTCAAATGCTGGTGTCATTTTCAAAACCAAATTATGAGTTTTTGTAGGAGTCCACAACCTCCAAAGTTCAGGTAAGATTGGGGGAATTCTCTGGTTTCTGAATAAAGTCCCAATTTTTAGTTTTCGGCCGAAATATGAGGTAACAAATTAGTGAAAAGTGTGGGAGATTTGGGATTGTAGAGGAGAGCGAGAATTTATAAGGAAACACTAATATGGTTGATCCCTGTGGTTTAGACAGCTAGTGTCCCATGAGGCATCTCCGTGGGTTTCCTAGGGCTCATAACGTAAGGCCCCACATGATAGGAAGTCTTTGTCCTGTGAGGAAAAGACAGAAGTGGAGGAGATATTCTTGTGCCATGTTTTTGATTCCTAGATTAGTCTATTTGTCTCATATTTGATACAACATGTCAGCTACTAGTTACAAGTAAACTTATGTGATTTTTTCTTATGCTTGGTTATGGTATGGTACATACTTGAGAGGCATGTCTTGTTGATCGTATACCTTGGTGATGTTATGCTACATTGATTAGAATAATTATTTGCTATCTTTGTATATGGTTTGGTCATATGTTGATGATGTTATGGTGCATGCTTGCGGCTTTTTATTGGTATATTGTTGAAGCATTGGCACATACTTGAGGAACATATTAGGTTCATGGTTGACACACATTCTTGGTATATGATCTTAGTTGTTATGTACTTGGTTGAGGGACTTCATTGATGATATCTTGTGGTACATGTCATGATAGATACATATTATGAGTTATATGGTATATGGTTGAGGCACTTTCAATGGTACATTGTTGTTCAGATTGTTGATATAGTGACAATTACTGGTTGGGTATAATGACAGGTTGACAGTGACGAGTTGAATATAGTGAGAGGTTGAAATTGATAGTTTGATAGTGGCAGTGATTGTGTTAGTCACAGTTGGTATACACTTATATTTCAGGGTGGTAGGATGGGTTAAGGAAAGGGTTTTGTAGCCTCCTTTTGGTTGGTGATGGAGACCATAGGGAGTTTTAGCTTCCTTCAGGTTGGATCCTGAGAATCAGGGGTTTATATCCTCCTTCTGTTTGGAGCTAGAGAATTCATGGAGTTGTATCTTCCTTCAGGCTGGATCCTGTAAATAGGGGGTTGTAGCCTCCCTCCAGTTGTAGCTGGAGAATTGGGAAGTTGGTGCTTCTAATGAATGTATTCTTTGATATATAAGAAAAACATTTAGTGGTTTTCTCCCATTTGGGTTTCCACGTAAATTCGAGTGTATTATGTTTATGTGATTTTTTATTGATTTATGTTGTTGATGATATATTGAATAAACTTTTGAACATTACTAATAAATTTGAATATAATATATTGTGGTTAAAAGTGGAAAAAAGTGCTCATATTGATTTACGCCCCCTTCTCAGTATTCCAACAATTGGTATCATAGAAGGTCCTTCAAGAAGTAGTCTAACCATTGAAAGAAGATCACAAAATATGCTAAGATTGGAGCACGAAGGTTTGATGTACATAATTATGCCTTATGGAATAAAATGATGAATTATTTTTTACATGCATAGGTATTTGACATTTGGCAGTCATTAGTAGACAGATATCTAGTGACATACACTCCCCCAACTGAAAAATATGGAAAGAAACTTAGTGAAAAAAATTCAAAGGATAAAGGCACCATTCCGAGAAGTTGGATGATTTAGTATTTGTCAAGGTTATGCATTTCAACACTGCAAAGGATCTTTGGGATACATTTCAAAATATTTATGAAGGAGATGCCAAAGTCAAAGAAGATAAGCTTCAAATCCTTAGAGCTAAGTTTGAGCAATTGAATATGAAGGAAGATGAAGACATTGCAACCTACATTATGTGAATTGACAAAATAGTGAACATTATTAAAGGACTGGGAGAAGAAGTTGATGAATCATTGGTCATTCAAATGGTTCTAAGATCTCTCCCTATGAGATTTGATCCTAAGATATCATCCCTGGAAGAAATAATAGATCTTGACAACTTGAGCATGGACGAGCTACATGGAATATTCACAAATTATGAAATGAGGATAGAACAAGAGAACCCAGTCATGAAGGAAGAAACATTTAAGGCATCCAAGAAGACATAGAAGAATAACAATAAAAATTCAAAAACATATTCTAGATGCAGAGATGATTCAAAGGAAGATGAAGAAATGGAAAACTTCATAAGAAAGTTGAAAAGAGGAACTAGAAAGTACAAAGGTATGCTTCCATTGAAATGTTTTAATTGTGATGGTATTGGTCATTTTTCTTTTAAATGTACTTATGCTAAGAATAAAGGTAGAGATGAACAATAATATCCTAAGAAGAAAAAGAAAAGTCAAAAAGGAGATAAGAGAAGAAACAAAAAGAAATTCTTCTAAAAAAGTTTCTACTCAAAGGAAGATAGATCCTCATCAAACGAGGATGATGACAGTGACAGTGATTTAGAAAGAGTACTCTTCGTGGAAGCAGAATATGATGAATAATATTATGAATAATAAGGTGAAGTCGATCTCAGAGAAGAATTAATCGGTTCCTTGGAAGAACTAAGGAAGGAAGGAAAGAAAAACAAGTCACTCAAGGAAGAATTAAAGACAAAAGAAGGATCTCAAAATTCCAACTTAGAATAAATAAAGCAGATAATCACGAAGTTTAAAATTCAAGTAGAGGAAGACTTAAGGATTGAATAAAACTCATAAGTTGGTTAGAAGAAAAGGAGACAATGATTAAAATCTTGGAAGAAAAAATATTCACTCTAAGAAAATATTTTTAGAAGAAATATATGCAGCAAAATAGCATAAAAATATAGGATGATATCATCAGAAGTCAAAGGCCATACTATGATAGGTCCATGATATGATACAAAAAAATGTATACTGATACAGGTTCGAACTCCAAGACGATAGAATAGGAAGAAAAACAAATGATCTATGCAGAAATAATCAAAGGTACTATCAAGAAAGAGAAATAGAGGAAGACTCAAGAAGAAAATCATAGAGAAATTGGACCACCTAGAATACTCGGAATACATAATTAGCAGTCAACAACATGTCAAGAAGAAAAAGACTTCAAAATATAAACTCCATTCAGAAGATCCCCTACATATAGGTATCAAATTATTTTTCTTGGTTCATGTTATTATTGTAACACTTTTGGACACAAAGCTGTAAATTGTAGATCTTATGCTAAGAATAGAAGAAAATGTGAAGGTTATTCGAACAACACTTATCCCAGAAAGTCACATGAAGCATAGAACATACATCACAACAATTTTGGTTCACCAAGTAATGAAGTAGAGTTCTACAAGTGCAACAATTTTTGACACATGGCCAAAGATTGTAGACAGATTGTTCCTCCAAGGGAACCAGAGAAAAATATTAACAATCATAAATAGGAACCACAAAGGATATGGAGAAGGAAGTAGGCTCAATTCAACATTTAAGAATTATCACTTGATTTAAATGTGAAACACAAGAAAAGTGGGTGGTATGTTGACAACAATTGCTCAAATCATATGACAGGTGACAAGACTAGTTTTTTGAACCTGAAGAAGGAATGAGATGGATTAGTTTCATTTGGAAATGATATCTTAGCCAAAATTGTAGGTAGAGGCATAGTCAATATTGGAAGAAAAGATGCCAAGGCAGAAAATGTTCTACTAGTCAAAGATATGAAGAAAAATATACTAAGTGTAAGTCAAATGTGTGATCAACGAAAAAAAAAAAAAATTCACTCAGAAAAATGTGAGATAAGGAAATAGGGATCAGGCAAGTTGGTGGCTACAACTATAAGAACCCCAAAAAACATATATGTATTGAATGAAATTGGAAAGGAAATATTTTTCTTAGGAAAATAAAATGAAAGTTGGCTCTAGCATAGAAGAATGGGTCACATGAAATTTGATAACCATGTCAGAATCAGAAAAAAGGAAGAAGTGAAAGAAATTCCTGAGATTTCAAAGCCAACAAATACTGTATGTGAACATTGTCTACAAGGAAGACAAACCAGGACCAAGTTCAAATCAAAAGAGTACTCCACGAAAAAACCATTGGATATTGCACACACTAACCTATGTGGACCAACAAGAATGAAGGGATTAAATGACGAACAATACTTTGTGTTTTTGGTTGATGACTACACAAGAATGACTGTAGTTTTCTTTCTTAGGAAGAAGTCAAAGGCATTTGAATACTTCAAGATATACAAAGAGATGGTTGAAACCGATATGGATTCGAAAATCAAGTGTTTGAGATAGAAAAATGGAGGAGAGTTTACATAAAAATAATTCATGGACTTCTATGGTGAACATGGAATAAAAATACAGTTCTCGACAGCGAGGACACCTCGGCAAAATGGAGTTGTCAAAAGGAAGAACATAATAGTACAGGAAAGGGCCAGAACCATGTTGAAATATTCCAAGTTGAGTGAAATCTTTTGGGCACAAGCAATTCATACAATAGTTCATATCCTAGACAAATGAATGTTCATAAATAACAACAATAAGACTCCCTACAAGTTCTGGAAAGGAAGACCGGAAAATGTGAAGCATTTCAGAGTGTTTGGAAGCAAATGCTATATCAAAAAAGAAGATGGAAAAATTGGAAAATTTGACTCCCGAGTTGATAACGGGATACTAGTTGGGTATTGAATAAAAAGAAAAGCATATAAATTCTTTAGTCCAAGACTCAACAGAATAGTGGAAAGCTTCAATGTAACAATTAACAAAAAAAATGAATGAAAGACCGAAGAAGGAAGAAAGTATTCAGAAGAGAAGGATGACGAAGAAGGTATAAAAGAAGAAGAAGCAGAAGAAGAAGATAAATAAGATAAAGAGTAGTCATAATCTTAGCAAGAGGAAGATGAGCAACAGATACCTCCCAAGACACTTGGCCTATGAGTGTATAAAAATCATCCACCAGAACATATTATTGGGAATAAATATGAAAGAGTTGAAACTCGAAGAAGAATACATTCACTGGAACAAATGCATCTAGCAATGTTATCCACACTTGAACCAAGAAGTTTTGAATAATCCAACAATGAAGAACAATAGATAAAGGCTATGGATCAAGAATTGGATCAAATAGAGAAGAATGACACATGGGAACTGGTTCCAAGGATGAAGAACAAGAACGTAAATGGTACAAAGTGGGTATTCAGAAACAAACTGAACAAATATGGACATGTAACCAAAAAAAAAGCAAGGTTGGTATGCAAAGGATACACTTAGGTTGAAGGTATAGATTTTGAAAAGATCATTTCTCTAGTTTCTAGAATGGAAGAAATAAAATTAATCTTAGCCTATGCATCTTCCAAAAGAATCAAGGTATATCAAATGGATGTAAAATCATCCTTTCTAAATGGAGAATTAGAAAAATAAGTCTACATTGAGCATCCTAAAGGGTTTCTACTATCAGAAAAGGAAGATTATGTTTACAGGTTGAAGAAAGAATTGTATGGAGTCAAGCAAGCCCCTAGAGCATGGTATTCACAATTGGAAAAGTATCTATAGAAATGAGGATTCAGGAAGGGAAATACAAACAACAATCTCTACCTAAAAGTGGATTGAGACAATATATTGATAATTGAAGTTTATGTAGATGATATTATATTTGGAAGCGATGAAAACATATTGATTCATAAAGTTTCCAAAGACATGTAGAATGAGTTTGAAATGTCCCTGCTTCGTGAGTTGACTTTATTTTTGGGATTGTAGATATGTCAACATTATAAAGGTATTTTCATATCCCAAAACAAGTACAACAGAGAAATGCTAAATAATTTTTGGAATGGAATAGTGTAAACCCAAAAGTACTCCAATGCAAACCAATTGCAAGTTGAGCAAGGATGATGAATCTAAGGATGCATATTAGAGACTCTACAGATCGATTATTGGCATCTTATTCTATGTGACAACGTCAATACTAGATGTGATGAAAGAAGTTGGACAGGTTGCGAGATTTCAAGAAGAACTAATATGATATTTACAGGATATACAGGTGGAATATGATGAGCCTATTCTAATACTTTGTGACAACGCCAGTTTTATAAGTATCTCTAAGAATCCACTAATGCATTCCAAGATGAATCACATTCCCATCAAGTTTCACTTTATTCGGGAATAGGTTACAAAGAAGAACATCAAGCTAGAGTACATTGGGACAAAATAACATATTGTAGATATCTTCACCAAACCTCTTCCAAGGAAGACCTTTAAGTATCTTTGACAGAAAATTAGAGTATTTTGTGCCCCACAATGATCCACATGGAATCAAGAACATTAATATGGGAGGACAAAAACATAATACATGAATAATCCAAGTAAAGAATCTTGTGAATTTTTTTCATATACATCGGGTATTTACACATGGAAGCACCATGAAGAGAAAGTAGAGGCTTGCGAAAATGGGGAGAAGCCCCAAAGGATAATTACTCTTTGCCATTGATGTCAAAGGGGGAGAGAAATAACAACGATATGTAAATGGAAAAAAATAACATATGCATGGAGAAATGGGGAACGATGGTCACAGGGGGAGCATGAGAAGGAGCATGAGTATTTCCATGCCATCAATTTTTCCAGCAATTTGAAAGGGGAATATTGTTGAAATATTAGTTTTCGTTGATGTCAACCCTTGAATAAGTCTGGTAGTCCCAAAGGTATGGTTATGGAACCCAAAGTTTATCAAGGAAAAAAGTTATGAAGGATAGTGAAAATGAAGGTAACCCACTCATGGATGGATATTCATCATCATGTCATTTATGGTGATAGGTTGCACACCACATGGTTCCTCATGGTTGAGGAGTTATGGCCTTGTGAATTTAGAAGCCCCAAATAATGGTTAAGAAACCCTAGTGGTTAAAAGTCAATTGGTGAAAGGGTAAAGTAGTTATAACAATAAATTCAAGAAGCCCTAAAGTTAAGGAAAGAGGTTACCTACAAAACGTATATATACACCTCAATAAATCATTCACAAGTACATTCACGAATACATTCTATTGAATATATCTAAGAAAGCAAGTGATATTTTGGCAAGTTTGCAGTGGTGAAATCTGAGGCAGTGAAAGAGTGAGAAGTGCAGGAGTTTCAGGATTGTGGAGGATAGTAGGAATTTTTGAGGAAACCCTAATCCGGTTGATCCCCATGGATCAAATAGCTAGTGTCCCATGAGGTATCCCCACGGGATTCCTAGGAATCGTCACGTGAGGCCCCACATGACAGGAAGTCTCTGTTCCATGAGGAAAATATGGAAGTGGAGGAGAGATTCTTTTGTCAGGTTGTTGATTCCCATATTAGTCTATTTTTCTAATATTTGATATAGCAGGTCAACTACAGGTTACAGGTAAACTTATGTGATTGTTTCTTATGCTTGTTTATGGTATGATACATACTTGAGAGGCATGTTTTTTTGATGGTACACCTTGGTGATGTTATGGTACATTGATTAGACTAATCATTGGCTATATTCGTATCTAGTTTGGTTACATGTTGATGATGTTATGGTGCATGCTTGAGGCTTGCTCTTGGTATATTGTTGAAGCATTGGAACATGCTTGAGGCACATATTAGGTGAATGTTTGATACATATACTTGGTATATGATATTAGTTGTTATTTACTTGGTTGAGGCACTTCATTGTTGATATCTTATGGTACATGGCATGATAGAGACATATTATGAGTGATATGGCATATGGATGAGGCACTTGTTATGGTACATTGTTGGTATAGGTGTTGATGTACATGGTTTATTTACCTATGTTGGTACACATGTTGATGGATGGTATGGTATGGGATTTGGTATAGCACATGTTGATGATCAGTTACAGGTTGATGATACAATGACAGTGACAGGTTGGATACAATCACATGTTGACAATGACATGTTGAATATAGTCACAGGTTGACAATGGAAGTGATTGTGATAGTGAGTGTTGGTATACACTTATATTTTAGGGCAACGGGACGGGGAAAGGAAAGGGGATTGTATCCTCCTTTTAGTTGATTCTAGAGAACACATGGAGTTGTAGTTTACTTCAAGTTGGAGCCTAAGAATTAGGGGGTTGTAGCCTCTATTTGGTTGGATCCATATAATTGAGGGAGTGTTACGAAAATATTCCCCTGTGAATAGATGAAATTTCCCTTAGATTATAGACCCCTAATACCAATATAGAAAGATATAGGTGGACACTAACATCCCTTTGAATTCAGTTCGATCAATCAAAAAGAGAGAAGGAGAAAGAATGTGATGCACCTTGTTTCGAAGTTTGTCCTTGATGTTTCCAATGTGAACTTGATATCCAAACTACTTAATTAAACTTGATACCTGCAATAGGTAGCAAAGAGAAATAAATAACTCCTACTCTACAATATTATATCAAACAAATTCATATACAAAGATCGAAGGAAAAGTAGAAAATCATATGAAAGAATACACAAGATTGAAGGAAATAGGCCAAGTGTATTCAAATGAGAACATAAAGAGAATAATTATAGACCATTATTGATGTATTTTTAACAGTCTCCCTAAGATATCATCATCAATCCCTTGCACGATGCTACCAAGATCATAATTTTTATATATGAAAGCTTCCTCCCCTTCACCTTGGAAATCCCTCAATATATAGGATTGAGAGGCACAACAACCATGAGAAAATGAGGGATATGGTTGAGGATATGCATTCTTGAGGCTTGTATCATATCCTAAAGTGAACCCCAAGAACGAGGATTGAACAAAACTAACTCAATCTCAAAGAGATGGCCCATATATTAAGGTGGGGGAGATCCCCCCTTTCTCTCAACAACACCAATGCTCCCCCCAAGTGAGAGATGGAATGTTGATACTAAATAAGTGATCCTTTATAGTGGAAAAGGGGGAACTATATGTGCACCCAAATTATGGACAGGGGAGTGTTGCTCTCATAAATGCTTGAAAAAGGGTCAAACTTTCCAAGTAAAAAGTGTGTTTTGACCTAGAAATGATTGTTTTCCTCTTCCCATATGAATTAGGGGTCATGGAAAATTATTTTAATGGTTTCAAGGGGTGGAGACACCTCACAAAGTGAATTTGACACTTGGGAAGGTTCATACAACACGTGTGACAATGAATGTGACACTTACTGAGGTGCATACATCACTTTGCGACACTTGTGACACTTAGGGTGCGTAACTCAAGTGTGACATTTTGATGTCTAACAATGTTATAGAAAATTTTGTCTCACCCCATGCAACTTTCTTGGATGGCCATTTCATTTCCCTATGCAGACTTTAAGTCCCCTTTTGTACTTCCCAGAGCCAAAAAATCATATGTTTCCACATATACGTGCCCTATCAGTTAGACAACATGTGTATGTGTAGGTTGCACCACTGTAGCCTGTGTACATCAAGTTTGGTGCTCAAAATTAAAAATTGTGTCGAGTTTCCATGTCACATCATAAGATCCATGATCCTTGACCTTCCATATATAGGAAATGTTCTGACTTGACCCTTCAGTTCCATTTGAAGGCTATAAATTGAACCATATCCAAGTCGTGGAAAGGGAGAGAATTCAAATTTTGAGAGCAAAGATACTCTGGAGAAGTTTCACTTCACATTGAGTCTGCATACCTTTATCCTTGAAAGTATGAATAAATTGTTCAACCCCCAAGATCTTCCCTCTTTGATGGATAACCTCATTGTCTCATTTATATGAGCTTGCCTTTGGTGGAGGACTGAAGTGGTGGAGGCCCAATTGGAAGGGACTTTGTTTCTTGGTTCTAAGACATGCCGACATGGAAATTTGTCACTTGTATACTTTTCTGATTATTTTGATAGAAATACTCTTTTCTTGTCCAATTGATATCTTGCAAATATTTGAATTTTTATTCCATGGGTGTATTTGTCATGTATGTTAATGGATTATGCTATTTTATATGCTAACATTATATATTTTCACCATATTCTTGTGTATCTTGGTTGTTGAGGACAAGTTGAAAGTATAAAGCTTTGAGTTGCATGCTCAACGATGGTCTTCATTGAACATCTAAATGAGGTAGGCTCTTGGCCTTGTCTTGTTAGCATTTCATTTATATAGCATACTTGGGATTATAACTTATTTCTACAGTCATTCTATCTATTGTGGTTTACCCCATGCCATAGAGTGATTTTCCTCATAACAGAATTGGCGACCATATTGGGGATATAGGTCGTTGGAATAGGATTTTGTGAGTAAACTTATCCAAGGCTATTAAACTAAACATATGTGTCTGACCAGGGAGTGGTGAAATACATTGTGTAATTAGTGTTGTTAGGATGCTCTGCTCATACCAGAGTTAAGAACGAGGTAGCACGAAGTTGGTTGTAGAGATAATCCTCTAATACCTTCTTAGAGTCAGAGATATTTTTGGGGATCTATTTGTATTTAGGGGTCTTTATAGTACCTTTACCTCTGTAAGAGGTGGTTCTTTCAATATTTCAGGCTTTGTTACCCTACCCATATGGTGGACCTAACTTAGAATTGTTTTCCTGTGCATTGGTTGCATCATGGTGGCTCTAGTTTCTTGACATAGATAGCCACATAAGTTACTTGTAGGGATTATTCTATAGGTATCCTAAGTCAGATAAGTGTCGAAAAACACACAACATTTATGGAGGATTACCTCTCCGGGGGGGTATGAACAACTACTCTTTTAATCCCACGAGGGCCCTTATAATTGATTCTAATACCTCTAATATTTTTAAGGAAGTCTCAGGCCCCTTTTGGGTGATACATACCTACTCTAGTGAGGGAGGCTCCTTTTCAGCCACTATATCTTGTTTGTGTGTGTTGGCCTCTTTTCTTTACTTTGGTGTGCTCTCTGATCATTAGTTGGCCTTAGGATTTTGTATTGCATCATGATTTCTCATTGTTATGGTTAGTGGAGACCCCGTGACTCCCTCAGTTAGTGCTACCTAGCTCATGGTCTTTGCTCATTCCATGGGGATGAATCCTTTTGTATTTCTGAGTGGTACGCAAAATCATGATACTCAACCAATACCTTGGGACCCTAATCTTTTTTCTTTCAGTATGCTAGACATGTCTTCACACTTTCCATCCTTTGTCTCATCATCTTATGTGAATGCTAGTTTTGGGTCTAGGGGAATGATGCCTCCTTATTATCCCTTTTCGTTTTGTGTGAGTCATATCCCTCAAACAACTCTTATGGTAGGATTTTGGAATCCTCCTTCCTTTGGACCCAATGCTATCTTCTCTTTTCTAGGATCGAGTGCACAAATGGGTGGTCCTTATACTTATTACATCCCATCCATCTATCCTTATTCTGCTATGCTAGTTCCTATGAATGCTTTCCTCGTGGAGGACCTCCTTCTTTCCTCTACTGTTTCATCTAGGGGGAGTTAGTTTTATAGTATGGGAAACCCCCTTCATGGAGTTCCTTCATCTGGGAGAAACATATATCCTTACTTGAGTAACCCTTTTCATGTTGCTTCCTCTTCGCAAGAGACTTCCTCAATGATGATTCCCTTACAACCCTTTATGAATCAGTTTGGAGGAGGATACTATCCTACTGGGTAGTGCCATTGTGTATACCAGAACCCTTCCTAGCCCACAATATATCAAAATCAGTCTTTCCTGCAACCTTGGTCTCAGATGCCACAACCAATTGTTGTAATTTAGGATGGAAACACAAGCCCAGTCATTTTGAGTCATATTAGCATTATATCACTAACCTCTTCTAGTCATGTTGGAGATAGGTCAAAAACCTATGAAATTCATGTTGAATATATGTAACCAACCATTGCGAGTTATGTTGGGGGCACAAGCTAGTCACACTACACAAACATCACCAACCTCTACAAGTCATGTTGGAGATGAGCTACTAGCCTCTGCAAGTCATGCTGGGAGCATGCCACCATCCATTGCAAGTCATCTTGGGGGAATTCATACAATTGATAAATTGCGATGTATAAGACGTAGGACCAAGTTCCATTGTATAATTTGTAAAGGATATTATCTATATCATTTGTGCCTTGCTACTGTCGTGGTACAAGAAGTGTGATCCTTGTCTGGGGGTCCTTCGAGTTCTGAGTTGTCTTTGGTTTCCCAACATCCTAATCCTTCTTTGGTTGATATAACATTCATGCCAATGAAATATTTGTTCGACACCACTCTTTTTTTGGGGGGTGATGCATCTCTTGACCATGTTGTCTCGCATCTTGTTCAACCAACAGTCTTATCGATGCAATATTCGACCGGCACAACTCTTGTTTTGGGGAGTGATGTGTCTCTTGACCATGTTGTCTCACATCCTATTCAACCAACAATTGAGGAAGTGGTCATGTTGATGTGATCTTAATTCGATACCACACTTCCCTTGGAGAGTAAAAATTCTAAGGAAGTAACATTGTCGGTGCAATATTCGGTCGATCCCACTCTTATTTTGGGGGGTGATGCGTCTTTCGACCATGTCTTTAGAATTTCTAGTTTTGTACCTTCTGAACAAGGGAGCATTCGAATCTCTCCGAGTACGCTCCCTCCAAGTCCTAGGATGGTTTCCTTTCATTGGAAAGATATTGTAGATGATGGATCCTATTAGAACACTTATAATTTTGAACTTTTAATCCTTTTTTTTTTTCCTTTTAGGAATAAAATTTCACCCCAAAAAAAAAACTTAGGAAATTTCCTTTTAATTAAATAAATACTTTGTCATTATATATTAATAAGGTGCTTACAATTTCGTTCGTCAATGAGTTTCACTAAATCAATCAAACATTTCTTGTGATCTCTGAAATGTAAAATCCACCCAAATTTTAAAAGAAAACCTTTAACAATCACTTCGGAGATTCGCGCTTCGAGAGTTTCAAGAAATATAAACAACACAAAATTTGAATCTATAAAGTCTTGAAGATAGTTCCTCATGATAATTTCTAAAAGGATTTACAGATGAGTCATAGGAAATGTGTTATTAAATATTTTCTTGGGCTGACACGTGGCACTTATTTTTAACATTTGTATCAGATTATTCGCATGATTTCAAGTGACACCTGTCACCCCTCTTTTCTTAACACATCACAGAGAATGATTTCATCTCTTCCACATCACTCCAAGAGATTTCCCTTCGTGATTTAAAAAAAATATTGGGTTCACAACTGCCAAAGTGTCAAAGTGTCTAAGTATTGGATCTCACAAAAAAGTAAAAGTGTTTCAAAGAAATAATAAAAAAATTAATAACTTTAATCAATCATGATTAAGTATTAATTAATCACTCCACAATTTTGATTTTCGGGAGATTTTTCTCGTGCTATATCAAAAACTCTCAAATGTCGAACCACTGAAGTATGATCCACACTTTTAAACAAATGAACTCCCGGAGCTCTGGAGCTCCAGAATTTCAAAGCCCAAAATATATATAATGGTTCGAAATGTTTACTCCGGGAATTCGACCTTCAGAGTATTACTATCATCCTTCATCCAAAACCATGAATACCAAACTTATGAAGTACTTAAGGCTAATACAATGTTTAAAACATGATTAATTAAAACATAAATGCGATTAATTAAATATTAATTTCTTCGGGAATTTGGCCTTCAGGATATTTTTGCCCTCTTACATTTAAAACCTCTAAACATTGAACCAACGAAGTATTAATTACACTTATGATTGGCTAAAGTTAAAGATTGTGAATTTCCAGGTAATAAATTCCATTAGATTTTTAATAATTTTTCTATTAGTAAATTAATACGAAGATTGATAGACTTTATGAATAAAAAATTTCAAATCTAAAGTCATTTTACCATTTGCAATTAGAATTTTTCATTCAGTAAAGAGCTTACAAGCTTCCCTAGTTACAGGATGGTTAATTTGATTTCCCTGAGCATTATGGCGCCACACAAAGCTGTGAAGAAGAAAGATGCATCAACTGATGATTCCAATCCAAACAAAGACATTCTATCAGACACCACTTCATGAATTACAGACTCCATCAAGTATTGGAAGAAGGTATACGATATTTAGAACATTAGATTCTTATTTGTTCAGACGATTCTTCCGAGGAAGAAGACGATTCCTTCTTAGTCAAGATCAAATTCGTAGCACAGTCAGAATTGCACAAGATTGTTGCATGACCTAAGATTATACCCTATAATGATATGATAAGTTGGGCTCTAGAGCACGTTGACATTCAAACTAGAAGCGTTATCAGTCAACAGAAGACCTATGTTGGATCTTTTTGACTGGAGGACCTACAAGTAATGTATAAACTTTCTTATACACCCAAATATACTTACAATGCAACATTTATTTTGGATTTTGAGAGAAAATGATGCACTCAATAAGACATAAATGGTCATGATATAATCAAATCCTAGTGGGGAAATCCCACCAAGTTCGAAACCGACGCTCATGGTGTTTATTTCATGACGTCCTTAGATGATCATATATTATATATATATCCATGATTCTCTTTTGTTCATTTGGGAAAAATAACCCTGCACATTTCTCAGTTGAGTGGGTGTCTATAATGAATGAAGTGGCCAAAGGCTATACATTCAACTGGGTGAAAATGTTGTTGGAAAACCTAGCTAAGGAGGTTGTTGAGTACCAATAGTTGAAATCAAAATGAAAACCTGCTCCTCTTTACATGTTTTCATACATCATGGATTCCATTTGTGTCATGACCCCATTTCCCCCGATGAACTGGAGTTGGACCCCGACTAGTTCTAAGACTATACATTTCTACCACTCAAAACTATGGGAAGAAAATTCTAAAGATTTATTTTATGAGATCTATCACAACGTGGTGGTACCTATTCATGTATCTATCTATGGTCACCCACTGCCCAAAATTTTAGATAATATTATGGGAAAATTAGGCACATTTGTAGACTAGTATTTTGAGGATAACTTCTCTTACATAAGAGTGTTTGTTTTCTCCATTCCTTCTCATGCCCTTCCAAAATTATTACCTGACAGGTTGGTGTGCCGAGAAGTGATATACCAAACACTAGCAGGGAGAATCACTAAGGAATTGAAAGCAGCTCAGAAAAAGGTATGGACAAATTTTCCCATTCAGGTTGGTATGTTTACATTGTTAGATTTTGGTCATACCAAACTTGAGGCTGCAGCCTTGGAAGATGTCAAATTAGTTAACATCGAATTCAAAATTCATGATTTACATAACGTGGTAGAGAATAATTTGTCTCAATTCAACATGAAAATATACATCCCTGAAGAATCTCCTTATGATGAGGTTTTCAAGGGAGCTAGATCTTATGAAGAAGTTCAAAATAGATTTCAAACTTTGCCTCTTGACCAACAGGTTGGTTTCATCATCTTTCAAAAGCATAGATGGAACAACTTGCTTAATATTTTACAAAGAGAGTCAAGTCCCATTCCATATTCACAGGAAGCTAAATCCACAGAATCTCGGCCAAGTTGCTTCACTGAGAAAAAAATTGAAGAAGTATTGAAGAATTCAAACGGATTATTTAAAGAGATAAAAAAATCACTTCTAGGTCTACATGATCAACATATATTAGCCCACTATGAAGATTTCATGAAACAAGGACAAGTTTTTCCCCTTCAAAACCAGTTACTTCTACTTCCATCCTAAGAACAACAGGTCCAACAATCTCCACTGCAATTATCTCTCCTATTCCCTCATTAACGCCTTTGGCAACCAGTTTTGTAACTCCTAGTTCAAAGGTCGGTCACATAGATGAACTTATTCCTATCTTGCGTGAAGAAATGCCTCCCTCAAGTTTCTTTTTCAACAAGAAAAGGAAAGCTATTGTAAAGGAATAATCTCATCAAAAAGATGGAGTAGTTACTAAAAGGCAGAAAATAGTGTATGATGGAAAAGACCAAAATGATCCTGAGTTTGCCAAGGAGGTTGTAGATTCACTATGGGATTTCTCCACTACCAACCAATGGTCAATGGATAATATGACCAAGAAATTGCAACAACAATCTCTCTCGGTAGAAAAAATGAAGAATGAATTGCAAAACATAGAACAAATTGTCAGGAGCAGAATGAATCAATACATAGAGAAAATCAGGTTAAATTATTAGCAACAGATGAAGCAATTACATGAGAAACATGAGTTGATTTACCATAACTCATAGAACAACAAATCCATGATTACTTAGTGAGATATTTTGATAGAACAACTGCAGGCCAAATTAGTCCTAATGGAGAACAAAAAAACATACATCATTCCTTTCAAAGCACAAGCATCTGAAATAAATAAGAAGTTGAAAACTATGCAGCAAGATCTATATCAAAAGGTGGATACTATTCATAAATATTATAAGGAAATACATTATTCTATGAAAAGTATTTATGTGAAAGAAAAGGATGCAAGTCTAGCTAGATCCAAGTTTCAGGAATTCATTATATGGAGGCAGAAAGCCAATATCTTTGGGCTCACCCATTTCTCACAATATGAACAAGTGAAGGGTGAAATGGCCCTGAAAGTTTGGGGAATGAATCTAGAAGAAAGTAATAATCTTACCAGAGAGACAAAGGAGACTTGTCTGAACACCCTATCTTCTGTAGAAAATAAATTGGTTGAGTTTGAACTAAATGATATCTCAGAGGAACTGGGGAATTTTGAAATAGAAATGAATAAGGAAAACTCCAGAAAAAATAAGGAAAACATTCAATCTGTCATCCAACAGATGAATCATATTGATTTGCTGAAGATTAATGAGTTGTTGGTGAATCCTAATTTATACTATCAGATTACATCCCAGACAGTAAAGAAGATCCAGGAGAAGTTACCATTGGTACACAAGAAGGTGTTTGCCTTTGAATTGAACAAGAATATTGAACCTTCAAGATTTGTGGTAGCCTTGATGGATATGTGTACCCAGTTCAATGAATAGAGGAAAGCGAGTGCATTTGGGAGAAAATGAAGGAGCATATGAAGTGCCAACAAATCAAACCATAACTCAACAATATCTGCGTTACGTTTTTCCATTGGGATTGTATTCTATATTTAGAGAAGATATTGTGGAAAGTCCAACTACTTTAGTTGAGACAATTTTTGAATAAATAGATAGATCTTAGATCTATTTGTGGCTTCTTCTAGCCTAATGTAAAATAGAGAAATTATTGAATCTTAATACAAGAGCAGACAGAGATTCTAAGTTTCATTTCATTTGAGTTATGTGTTTTCTCAGTGTTTCCATCTCTTATTAGTTTCCTTTTATAGTTCTTGAAGAATGAATGATTACAATTTAGTAATACGTCTACTGTGATCATAATACATTAGAAGTCCATTCAACTACAATTTTTCCTCTGTTCTTACTGTGAGTAAACACAAGACCTGTGATCTATGTGAATTTTTGCATTATTAAATCTTCTTTCAAGGGTACATCTTCTATTTTTCTTCTACTGCAAATAAGGTAAGAATTATCTATAATTGATACCTTTCTTTATTTTAACAGTTTTGTTAATCATTTCTACACCATTTGAAATTAAAATTACAAATCAGATAATGAGATACAACCTTTGTATTGTCTTATCATAAATTTCACTTAAAGTTATTTCTTAGAAAAATGAAGGTAGAGGAAAGAACTTATAAAACATTTCATTTAAATATTTGATGCCTGACATTATTATTCGAGCCTAGAATCAATATCAAGAACAACAGAGCCTTTGCAAGAATTTTATCCTCTGCATATTGGAAAGTTTTAGGTTCTCCCAATATTGTGTCAGCTACCTGTGAGCTGTTGAATTTCAACAGAAGTCCTACATGGGATCCCTGGCCTCCCCCATGATATGATTCTTAGAAAATCATCCCTGAGTCTTGGTTAAACTCTTTTCTGACTCTCTAAAAACTAAAAATATTGTCAAGTGAAATTGTCTCTTTCACACTCGTTAAATGGATTTGAAATGATGTCTATATGGTGTAAGTTTAACCCTTTTTCAGACCAACTAGACTACTTATGAAAATGGAACACTCTAGTAAACATTGGTTAGAAGAGTTCTCTTGGGTATTGTTTTATACTTTTTCGGGCCGAGGGCACTAAATTTACAAAAAGGGATATTCTATGGAGTTCAATTGTAATTGCATTTCATCCTCCTTGTAGTATTCAACCTATTGTTCATTCTCGCTTTCTCGTTATAAGCCTCTTACCTCAACAAATTCCATCACCATCCAAGTAGATCCTTGTTTATATCCTTTGCATCTTGACACCATGTACCCTAAGAGGAGACATCCCCCCAAGTGTCCATGCCCCACATGAAATTACTTGAATTGAGCATAGGTATGTTCTACTGTTTGGATCTAGTTTCTTACTCCCGACACTCATTTCCTCTCTTGTATCATAACATTCATTTTCCTATGAAAAAGAAAAGACGAGAGGGAAAAATATTATCTTATATCGAAAACAGTTGTGCCGCCTTTGAACAAAGAAGAAACTTTTTAGTCTATTGTCATCCAGATTTTGGGTTTAGCATAACCTTAGGAAGTTGCAATTTTTACTTAGAGTTTACTCCTCCGACTGGTTACTATTGTAGTCCCTATAGAGAGTTCTTCAATGCCTCCTACATCACGAAGTTTCATCATCAAGTCTATGTTTCCTGAGTTTCCCATATGTCTCATGCTCTTGTTCAAAGGAAGTCTATAATCTTGTGTCGGCCATTCCTTAAAACTCTTGACTTTGCATGTAGACCATACCCTTAGTGTGTCTTAGAGTCACATGAATTTGTAGTCCTACTGTGTACCCTAGTCCTACTTTAATTATGGGTAGGTAACCTTGAACCCAACAGTCGACATCTCCCCATTGGTCATTGATTGGGAGGTTTCCCTTGTGTTCGACAATAAGAAATATATTCACACATTGGAATATGTGCAGTTTCTTGGATTCCATTATCCTTATTTGTGGTTTCCTCACCTTTTTCGGTAGTATTCCTTATTGATTTCTATTGATAGGGTATTTTTCATGCACTACTTGCATCTAGTGCATGCAAAAGACACACAGGGTCATTGGTTCATGAACATCCTCTTCATTCGAGTTCCTCCAAATCATCAAGCTATTTCTTTGTACCTCGTGTTGATTGATGAGAGATTCCTTAATGCTCTCCTTTCAACAGGTCTCCTTCCATCGACTTCAGCTCATCTATTCTGGAAATGAGGCCTAGAGTGCTATGAGTACCTAGAGTCTTGCAGTAATCAGTGATAGGTTCTCCTACCATCCACAATTGGGAATACATCAATGTCTCATGATCGATGGACTCTTCAAGTGTTCGACCTCGACACCTTTATTCACACGTGTAAGAATGTATTCAGTTCCTTGATACCTAATTTCATTATCAGTAGGTTGTCTTTTGTTTGTTACATTAATGACCAATAATCAAATGAAGTCTCACTGTGTTCGACATCAACTCCTATATTCACATGATGTAGACTTGCAACTTTGGCAAATAGTGTAGAAGACATCAGTTTACAATATCATATTTCCTGAGTTGTTTCTATCATTCATTGGACCAGTACCTATATGACTCCAGTGATCATGGGAGATCAGATTGTACTCCATTTTATACATATATCTTCAGATTGATTTTGAGACTGGTTTCCACTGGGCCTTGTTCATGACTATGAAATCCTATGGCATGTGTCTACTTTGTATTTCCTATTAATGGCCATGAACAACTATTTGATATATTTCCACATGGATCTGCAATGTAATTAAAATTGGAATCAATGTGTACAAAGTCATTATGGATTGTAATATTCTCATGAGCAACTAGTACTTCCAGATGAGTCTTCATTACCTCACTTCTGGGAATTATAATGTATTTAGGCCATCACACATACTCCTCTGACCTTACAGATTAGGGGGCATCTATTATATCAAATTTTTCCTCACCCCATGCAACTTGATTGGATAGCATTTCAATTTCCCTATGCAAAATTGAAGTCCCCTTTTGTACTTCCTAGAGCCAAAAAATAATGTTTTTCCACATATATGCACCCTGTCATTTAGACATCATGTGTATATGTAGGTTTCCCCGCTACAGCATGCGTACATCGAGTTTGGTGCTAAAAATTAAAAATTGTGTTAGGTTTCCATGTCATGTCATGAGATCCATGATCCTTGACCTTCCATATACTATAAACGTTATGAATCGGCGCTTCAGTTTCATTTGAAGGCTATAAATTGAGCCATATCCTAGCCATGGAAAGGGAGAGAATTCAAATTTTGAGAGAAAAGATACTCTGGAGAAATTTCATTTCACATTGACTCTGCATCCCTTTATCCTTCAAAGTATGAACACATTTTTAAACCCCCAAGATCCTCTCTCTTTGATGGAGAACCTCATTGTCTCCTTTATATGAGATTTCCTTTGGTGGAGGATTGAAGTGGTGGAGGCCTAGTTGGAAGGGACTTAGTTTCTCAGTTCTGATATGTGTCAACATAGAAGTTTGTCACTTGTATACTTTTGTTGATTGTTTTAATAGAAATACTCTTTTCTCATCCAATTGATCTCTTGCAAATATTTGAATTTTTATTCCATGGGCGTAGTTGTCATGTATGTTAATGGATTATGTTATTTTATATGCTAACATTATATATTATCACCATATTCTTTCTTATCTTAGTTATTAAGGACAAGTTGCAGGTATAAATATTTGAGTTGCATGCTCAATGATGCTCTTCATCGGATGTCTAGACAAGGTAGGTGCTTAGCCTTGTCTTGTTAGCATTTCATTTATATAACATAATTGGGATTAGAGTTTATTTATGCATCCATTCCATCTGTTTTGGTTTACCCCATGCCATAGAGTGATTTTCCTCATAATAAATAGATGCCCCCTAAACTGTGATTTCAAAGGAGAAACCGATGGCCAAAACACTTTACAATTCTTCAATGCAAGGGTGTTGGAGTGAGAGAACCTAGAAGAATTTGCAAACAATCATCAAGAAATATTAATATATGTTCCATTTTTGAGGCAGGAATACCTATGCTCGGAATATGATATGACTCAAATCACGATCGTCGACCAATAAACTGAGGATACATGAAAACACTGACTAAGGATATGACCACTAGAGATACAATGTGGATCCATACCTCCATGACTTGAACTTATCACATCCACAAAAAATATAGAGTGGAGCTACAAGATGACAAAACATAGCCACGAATAAATAAAAATTGGATCTATGTGACAGTATATATATCAGCATGCTTAATTTATTTTCTTCGCATTGTGGGAAAAAAAGATAATAGAGTGAACGCCCAACCCAGGGTCTTCGTTCCAATCTCGATGTGCTACGAATCTATCCATGTGAATGGATGATTTGATGTAAAACATGGTAGAAACCACTTGATTACCAATCATTGAGGTAAATCATTAACAAGTGTGATGGAAATCACCAATGATGTCAATGAAACCCAAGGTAACCTAGTACATTCCAGCAAATGTGAATAAATGAGTTGAGGTCAAACATTCATGGAATAATACAATTAGAGGTCAATGATGTAAACCTGATGTCAGAAGAGAGGAGGCCTGCCATTGAGGAATGCAGGTCCCAAGGTACTAATTGGTTTCTAAGTCCAATTCTTGGATAATGTGTTGAAGTCGAGAGGAACATACTTTTCGAAGGAGGGGCCTGATGTATCCCCCATCATCAACACAAAATTGGCATAGGATAGTGATGTAAGATGGTGAACCGAATGAGTATGGACTAACACTAGAAATGGAAAATAGCAATATTGCAAATGGATGGTTTGAACTGATACTTCCCTTGAACATGATGAGGCATGAAAACTGACTTGGTAACATTGACTCGACGAGTACTAATCCGATATCTTTTCATCGATGTGATTTATTAAAGAATTGTATTAAAATGAGAATAAATTGAAATGCACCATAAAGAAGGAATAACTCAATAATTAAGAGACATAAGCATTAGATATGAACAAAAAAAAACTTGATGACGAAGTTTGTCCCTAGTGGACTACATCTCCGGGTCCTTCTCTCAACTGGCTAGGCCTTTTTATTAACTCAGCAAAATAATTTGGAAAAATACATAATTATACCTCATTCTGGAGTAAAGATGTAGAATCTTTGCTCAGATAAAAAAAAAATGACAGCAACACTGGATTCGTGGCGTCGAATTACCCAAAAATGACTGTCTCCACGCCTCGATCCGAGTCTGGCTCTTCCAGGACCCTGAAAAAATTCATCTCGGTTTTCATGCCCTCAGCCTGCAATAAATTCATGGGAATATATCTCGAAAATTGTTCTATGGTAGGGCCTATCGTGCACCCTGGTCTCCCCCATGTGCCTTGGTGGAACCTCATTTTAAAATAAAATGGGGGTGGATTTACCAACCCCAGTCATTTGGCCCAACGGTTGGCAGAAGTATTAAGGTGCTAGTATTGGGGGAGGTCTCGGGGTCAAACTCGAGGGCCTCCTCCCTATAGCTTGTTTGTTCTAAATTGTGGAAGGTTCTCCCCTAACTTTGGAAAGAGTGCTAGAGTTGGTGGAGTATGGTTTGGCCAGTCTGAATATAGAGGGATTGTGATAATAGTGGCCGATATGGGTGTTGACACCAACCAACCCATTTTTATTTTTGGTTTTCCGGTAGTTGGCCCTCATTGGGAATTTTCCCACTTCCACGTGGTAGCCCATGACTAGGACACATGGAAACCACCTATTGTCCCACATCATCCACTTGTACATTCAACCTGCCATGTCATCTTGTCACATATTGTATATATATTCGATGTGTATGCCACACCACTTAAGACCTTCCATGTGGTTGTATAGATGCCATGTCGCACTTCCTCATTTGTCCACATGCCGACCTGAAAAATTCCAAAAATGAGTGACACGTGGCAGCCTCTAGTGTTGCCACGTCACCATGTTGGCATCATTATGACATGTGTATCCCTATGCATGTTCCATGTACACTATATGGCCATTGGTGTCATCTGTACTAATGCTAACGTTAGCAGTGCAAATGTTGACTCATCCCTGTTGACTGGGCTAGGTTGACCAAAACTTTGATTGCGAATATATTTTGATCTGTAACTTCGTTTGATGATTTTTTTATTCCATTGGAAAGATTGTGATGTGCTCTTCGCGATGATGGAAATTTCACTGAGTTTTGAGGACTTTGATTTGTTTCCTTTTCTCTATTTGCTGAGGCCATTGTAAGCTTCCTAAGTTGCTTCTGTAAATTTTGAGTTATCCTTAGTCTCTTCTAGATACTTTTCAGATCACTCCTTCCCACTGAGAGATTTTTGGACCACCAAAATATTTCATCAATCAAAAGATAAGTGAGGGAAGAGTTCCCTCACCTTTTCCTTCTCAATCCACTTTGCCTTGCTTGGATGCATTCCCTTTAATCCCACTCGAAGATCATCAACATGACCCTTGCATGAAGTCCCAATCCTTCTGTCCAAGATGATATCTTCCTTCAACTCATCCAAGTACTCATAAAGAAACTCATCAAATGAAGGTATTGAAACTTCCTCACCTTTATCCATGATCATGGGAGGCTCAAAAAGTTATAATTTTTCCACATTTACAACTGAGTAGATCTACATATAAGGTGGAATATCTGGACAAAAACAATTGGTACCACTTTTCTCCAAAATAGTGAAGGGTCCATAACGGATGGGCTTGAGTTTATTACCTTCACCCTTCAATCTCTCTTTGTTGATGTGAAGTCATACCTGGTCTGCAACCTGGAACTGATGATCAACCCTGTGTTTTTCATGTCGAGCCTTATACCATTCTTGACTTTTCTCTAACTTCTCCCTAACTAGTTTGTGTACACGTTGTATCCTATGAATGAACTTGCAGGCTCTCTCTTCATTTATTTCTTCATTTGAATTGACATCTCTCCCATACACCAATTCCAAAGGGACCTTAGGAAAATACCCAAAACATGTCTCAAAATGTGAACACTGAGTGGAGAAATGTAAGGCTCGATTGTAAGCATGTTGTACATAGGGTATTTGTTCATCCCATAACTTGGGATGCTTGCTACAATAGCCTCGAAGAAAAAGTACCACTATTCGGTTAAAAACCTATGTCTATTTGTTGGTATGTGGGTGGAAAGAAGTGCTCCTCTTCAACTTGGTGTCCATCATTCTCCACAAGCTCATCCAAAAATCCCCAAGGAATTAAGTATCTTGATCCGAGATAATAGATGTGGGTAACCCAAAGTGAACCCAAACATACTGAAAGAAGAGATTAGTAGTCTACTCAACAATGATATGATTTTTACATGGTATTAAGATACACATCTTTATGAACCTATCCACTACAACATAAAAATAGTCATGACCCATTTTCGACATTGGTAAACCCCCTACAAAATCCATGGAGATACTTTCCCATGGATGGGATGGAATAGGAAGTGGTGAGTATAGCTCCAATTTTATATTAGTGGGCTTAAGAGTAGAACACATCACACACGCCTTTACATATTTAGTTACAATTTCTTTCATCTGAGGCCAGTAACAAAACCTCTATAGATGAGCCATAATTTTTCCTACCCCAAAATTCCTAGATAAAAGAGAAGTGTGAGCTTCTCGTATTACATGGATTCGTTCACTTGTAGGAATACATAGCTTTCCAAGATGGTAGAGTAGTTTTCCCTACAGAGAATAGTTCTCTACCTGTGCACCATGGGTTAGCTTCTCATATACTTATTTAAGATCTTTATCAACAACATATCGTTCCACATTGCTATCATGAGATAAAGAAGCATTATTCAAAATAATATAAGCAACAATAGGAAGTCTAGAAATCATATCAGCTATGTTATTACTTGTACCCTTTTTGTATTTGATTACCAAATAAAATTGTTGAAGAAAACCCATCCATTTGTAATGTCCAGATTGTTACATGTTGGTTTGTTCTTGGAGATATTGTAAGGGTTGATTATCTATATAAATGATTGTTTCCTTCCACAACAAGTAGTGCTTCCATTTCTTTACACTTTGAGCTAATGCATACAACTCTTTATCATACGTAGGATAATTATCATCTTGGTTAAAAGTTTTCGAGTGGTAACAAATAGGATTACAATATTGCATCAATACTGCACCCATGGCATATCCGTTGGCATGTTTCTCAATATTGAAAGGTTGTTGAAGATTCGACAGTGCTAATATTGGTGTGGTATTGATCTTTTCCTTCAAAGTGTCAAAAGCTTTGTGTTGCTTTCCTCCCCACTAAAAAGTGTTCTTGACACTGGTTAAGGCATGCAAAGGAGCTTCTATAAAAGAGAATTTTGAAATGAATCTCCTCCAGTACTGGACTTCACCTAAGAAGATTTGTTTTTCAGTTACACTTTTGGTCTCAGGCCAATTTACAATTACATCAATATTGGAAGGATCAATTTTCAATTGTCCTCCTCCTACAATATGACCTAAGTACACAAGTGCAGTCTTACCAAATTCAGATTTGGACAATTTTACATACAATGTTTCCCTTTGCAAAGTTTCGAATACTTGATTTACATGCCTTACATGTTCATCCCAAGTCCCACTAAATATAAGAATGTCATCTAAATATACAATAACAAAATCATCTAGAAATGGCATGAATACATCATTCATCACACACATGAAGGTTTCTGGAGCATTACAAAGCCCAAACGTTATAAATAGTCACTCAAACAATCCATGTTTGGTTTTAAAGGAAGTTTTCCATGCATCATGTTCTGCAACGCTGATCTGATGGTATCCACTGCGCAAATCCAACTTAGTGAAATAACCAACATTCTTTAATTGATCAAGTAAATCATCTATATGAGCAAGAGGGTATCGATTTTTCACCGTGATTTTATTTAAGGATCGGTAATCGAAACACATTCTTCATGTTCCATCCTTCTTTGGTACCATCACGATCAAAGAACCACAAGGAGATGATATGGGCCTGATGACCCCTTGATCCAATAAACCTTGTACCTATTTTTTGATCTCTATCATATCTAGAACTGACATCTTTTACGTGCCCACATTAGGAAGAGAAGAATCCTACTAAAGATGTATTTCATGTTGGATTTCCCTCTTAGGAGGTAATCCATATGGTTCCTGGAAAATATCATCATACTTAGAAACAATATCAATTAATTATTTCTTATGAGAAGGATCACATCCTCAGAAAGTGTCGGATGTTCTGACATCCTTTTCCCTTAAGACCATGAGTACATATCTCTTATTAGGGTTTATGAGTCTCTTCATTTTTCCTTCACTAAAAAGTGTTTTGTTTACCTGCATGTTGTGGGATATAACAATATATTCCACTCTCTCTTTAGTAAGGTGATATTTTTTCTCATGACAAAAGAAGACTGCTTTTCTATCATAAATATAAGGACTCCCTATCACTATGCCACATATATCAAGTGATACAACATCCAAATCCACTTCATCAATCAATTTTGAAGCAGTAGAAAATATGACCCTACATTTCTTGGTGACATTAAGTTTCTTTATCACATACCCCACCAAGAATATAAGGCTTTGGATGTGGTTTAGTTTCAAGACCCATCTTTTTGACAAGTGCTTTAGATATCAAATATACTTGGTAACCCAGATCAAATAATGTATCGATCTTAGTGTGTTTAGATACAACTCTTATATGAAATAATTTATTCCTCTTTCTTTCATCATCATGAAATTCATTATTGGAAGTTTAACTAGCATGAAGGGAATATTTACCTTTTACTAGAATCGATGTGATCTTTCCTTTGTTTCCTGAATCAAAACCAATATCTTGTTGCATTGTAGCAATGGTATTTGTCTTCCCCTTTCCACTGAGTTGTTTTGGTCTCTTCTCTAGATGTAGTTTCCAACAATGTTCATCATCATGACCATTCTTCTTATAGTGAGTGCAAGATGGATTTTTTTCTTCTCTCTTTACAGTGGCAGTCTTTTTTTCCTTCCTTTTAAGCTTCTTAAACTACTTATGTGGGATATTGGAAGGTTTCTTTGTGGGATCTTCTTGAACATGTTTTCCCATGTTCTCGAGGTGAGTGTCTTGAACACAAACTTCGTCAAGAATGGTGGGGTTAAACAATAGTAAAGTATGACAAATATAACTATGAAGTGCACAAATATACTTCATTAAAGTTTCATAAGAATCCAAAGGAATGTTTAATGCAAGAGCTTTCTTCCTAAATTCTTCAGTGAAACTTTGTACAGTTTGACCTTTACTTTGTCTTAAAGTTTTCCATTCCATCATTTCTTTATGTAAATAACCCAATGGATGAAATTGCTTCCTTATTTCTGATTTAGATTCTGACCATGAGGAAATAAGATTACCACACTTGCTTATGTCCTGAAGTTTTCTCTAGCATTATAAGAGAGTGGTGCCTTCCAACCGAAGAGAAGCCAATTTCACTTTAACTTCTTGTCCATCAATCTATTGAACATGAAAATATACTTCAACTTGTTGGATCTAATTATCTATCTTTTCAGGATTAACATCTCCATTAAACATAGATAAAGAAAATTTTACATCAAGCTTTAATAATGGTTTCTTAAAAGAAATTTTATGGCTAGAATCATGAGAATGATGAGAGTGCTCAGAGGAAGAAGAGCTAGAACTTTATGGGGAATATGGAGGCTCGGGAGGGTCTCCCCCAACTTCCTTTTTCTTCCTTTTCTTATTCATCATCTTATCGTAGTCTCCATACATTCATTTGACCATTTCGGACATGCGATACAAGACCATATGGAAGTTTTTCTCATGTTCATAAGGCTTGTCCTCTTCTACCATTTTCTTCTTTCAGGATGCATGACCAACTTCAAGATTGAAAGTCTTAAGAGTTCCTTAACCCTACTTATGCTTGGCCTTAGTACACATTCACACTCAACAATTCAATTCAAATATGATGTCTTTGATACCAACATGATCTGGGATCTTTTCATCGATGTGAATTATTAACGAATTGTATTAAAATGAGCATAAATTGAAATGAACCATAAAGAAGGAATAACTTAATAATGAAGAAAAATAAGCATCATATATGAACACAAAAAACTTGATAACGGAGTTCGTCCCTGGTGAACTATGTCTCTGGGTCCTTCTCTCAAATGGGTAGGACTTTTTATTAACTCAACAAAAGAATTTGGCAAAATACATAAGTATACCTCATTCTAGAGTTAAGATATAGAATATTTGCTCACATAAAAAAAAAACAACATCATTGGATTCATGGCGTTGAATTACCCAAAAATGATTATCTCCATGCCTCAATCTGAGTCTATCACTTCCAGGCCCCTGAGAAAATTCATCTCAGTTTTCGTTCCCTTAGCCTACAATAAATTCATGGGAATCTATCTAGAAAATAGTGCCATGGTATAGCCTGTCGGGTGCTCTAGTTTCCCCCTTGTGCCTTGGTGGAACATCCTTTTAAAATAAAATGGGGGCAGATTTAGCAACCCCGACCATTTGTCCCAATGATTGGAGGAAGTATTAAGGCACTAGTATTGGGGGAGGTCTCAGGACCAAACCCGCGGGCCTCCTCCCTATAGTTTGTTTGTTTTAAACCATGGAAGATTCTCCCCTGACTTTGGAAATGATGCTACAGTTGGCAGAGTATGTTTTTTCCAGTCCGAATATGTCATGATTGTGATAATAGTGGTGGATATGAGGGTTGGCGTTAGAAAACCCATTTTTGTTTTTGGATTTCTAGTAGCTGGCCCTCATTGGGAATTTTCCCACTACCACATGGCAGCCCATGACTGGGCCACGTGGAAGCCACCTATTGGCCCACGTCATCCACTTGTACACTCAACCTGCCACATCGTCTTTCTGCCATGTATGGTACGGATGCAATTTGTCTTCCTTGTCCCATACGACCTACCACATGGTTTTATGGATGCCACATGCCACTTCCTCATTGGTCCACATGTTGACCTGAAAATGTAAAAAATGAGTGACACGTGGCAACCTCTAGTTCTGCCACATCACCATGTTGATGTCAGCATGACCCATGTCATGCTCTGTATGTGCCACATACACTGTAGGGATGTTGATGTCATCTGTATTGATGCTGATGTCAGGAGTACGGATGCTGACTCATCTCTGTTGACTGGGCTAGGTTGACCAAAAATTTGACCGCAGATATATTTTGATCCGTAACTCCATTTACATTGTTGGAAATCTTATGACACACTCTTCGCAATGATTCCAATTTCACTAAGTTTTGAGGACTTTGAATTTTTTCCCTTTCTCTGTGCATTGATGCCATTCTGAGCTTCTTGAGTTGATTCTGTGAATTTGAAGTTATCCTTAGTCTCCTCTGGATCCTTTTTGGATCAAGTACCAAGAATGTAATGTGACGAAAATAATATCACTCTTCAATTGGATGAAAATGTATGGTGTTACATGGAATTGGTATGACTCAGAGACAAGTGGATTACCCAAATGTAGTATGAGACACAAACATGTGCCATGTTCAAGGGTGGCAATAGCTACTATAAAGGATTCCAAAATACTTTACCCACTTCCTTCAATTTCCCCCTACCCATATATATGAGTACCTATTTATTTTTAACGAGATCGAGGAGGATAACAGGTGCTTGGTATAATCTCGTCCTTTGGATGATTCCTTCAGAGTATTTTTAATGAACCCTAGGAAGGAGTGGTTCAGTCCCAGATGGGTCTTGGATATGGGATTGACATAGATCCTTCGATGTATAGTTTAACGAGCCCAAAAAAGGTAAAATTGATGGTTTTTCACGTTTAGAGAGTATCAAAAGAACTTAAAGGCGACTCCATGGATGATTTTTTCATAATTTTAGTCTCCCAAGCCTGAAAAAAGTGTAAAAAAGCACAGGGGAGAACTCTTCTAATCATTCTTAATTAGAGTGTTCCTTTTTCATAATTAGTCTCATGAGGTCGAAAAAGAGATAAACTACCACTCAAAATATGCCCTTTCAAACCTTTTAATGAGTGTGAAAGGAAACAAGCTCACACGAAAATATTTTCATGTTTAGGGAGTCTGAAAAGAGCTTAAAGGAGACTCCAAAGAGTTCCTTTTTTGTATTGCTTTTATGAGTTTGAAAAAAAGATAAAAGTGTACTCAGTACACTATTCTCATGTTTTAATGAGCACGAGAAAGAACACAAACTAAGCTCAGTCCAGAAAAAGTTATTATTTTACGATGGGAAGGACACTCGAACGAGGATTACTCCTAGCAGTGTATCTTTATAGAGGTAGTTTTCCCCCATCTTGTGTGATAGAATCTAAAGGTTTCATTCCAGCATGATTTCCAAAGGCTCGATACCTTCCTCCCAAATGTCGTTTCCTTCAAAGAATATTCATCTTTCCTCATTTAGACTTCTAGATACTAATGGGGAAATTTTTACTAGGTGGAGGGAAAGAAGGTTCAAGTATGCAATCCATAGTGAGACTTGATTCTAATGGAAGTGATTTTGTTTCATTTTTTAACGATCTTGAGACATAGACAATGAACTATGCTCGTCGAGACCATCTACTACCAAAGGATCATATAATTCTAAGGATTGTCTCTCCTCAATCAAAATCATATTTAACATGGAAAAATATGTGGTGGGAGGAGTGGGAAAAGGAAAAACCCCCATGAAAGAGGAATCCTTGAGAAGACCTACACCTACACTCTCAAAACCAATTTGTCCTAAAAAAGGGACATTGTTTGTTGCAAAATTGTTGAGATTGGGAGTTGTATACTCAAGTTGGTCAACATTGATAGTCTTTCCTTGATGGGGAAATCGTAAGATATGACACACCGAAGATTCGACGACAGTCATTGCAGAGAACCAACTACAACCAGGTAAAAAATTATAATCCAAGGGTGCATTGACTACCTCGATATCAACCGATACAGTCTGACCCTTTAATGTTACAACAAAATATTTCAAGAGTCAGTGAGGTGGAAACCATGTCCATCAAACAATTTCAGGGTGGTAGGGGATGGGGTAAGTGTAGGAGGACTATGGGCTCTCCAACAAGGAAAATAAATGACACAAGTGGAGGATCCCTCATCTAAAAAAGTACGATGGATTTTATTTCCACCAACCAAAACTTGAATTTGGAAAGCTAAGTGGTGGGAGACCTTCTTCTTAAAATAGTCTATATTAAATGTAATCAGGTTCGATTCCTCAAGATCCATGCCTCCAATGGCTAAAAATAGAGTTCTACGTTGAATTAGACAGTGTTTTAGAACTTCTAGGGTTGATATAGCACAAGGGGCTTACACCAAATATTCAATGATGTTGTCTTTTTGGGCAGTGTGGGAATTAGGATTAAATGTCACCTTTTGAATTACGCTCTTGGGCGGGTGAAACACTGCATCAACAATCGACTTCTCAATCTGAAGAAGATTGGAAGATGGAGGAGGAGTGGAAATAGAGGTTTATTCAACAACCTTCCCTTTATTTTTATCACCTATAGGAGTGTCATAATTATTTTCATGAGTCGTGACATTAATTGTTTTAAACATGTACACCTCAAGGGTGCTTGTGGAAGCATCCCCATGGTGGGAATGACATTTGTTTCCCCCTTTCATAGGGGAAGGATTTTGTTCAACCAAATGTTGTTGTTGAAATGGTTGGAAGGTACCCTTAATACATTTAGAGACAACCTTATGATGAGGGTAGTATTTCATGTAGTGGTCTTCCTCAAAAATCATACAAGGAGATTTAAGCTTCTTTGCTAGTTGAGTATCAACAGTCTTACGATTATCCTACTCATTAGAAGGTTTCTTGGATTTAGCCTTGTTTTTATTCTTATCTCCTTGTTGTTAATATGAAATGGATTGGAACACATTCACCTTGGAGGTTTTAGTAGGAGCGAAAGTAGTTGTGGTGTTTGGAATGAAACTAGGTTCCGGAGTAGGTCTTGATGAATCATCTGATGGACAAGGAGAATTAGGTATCGGATCATAAAGTGTGTCAGAATAGGATTAAACCAAGTCCAAATTTTGCACATGGTTGATAGCCCGCTCCTCAGTAACTATGTTTCCCATAGAAACATCGTGGGTGATGGGAGGAAAGAGTGACTTTGTAAACCAATCCACAAGGAGTTGGTCTAGAAATGGATCCTTAATCAACCATCTCTTCCATCTCCACTCATGAATATGATTGGATATGTGGGTGGAAGAGGATTTTCTGAGAGAGGTAAAAAGTTTTGTATCAATCTCGTACCATATAGGAAACTGAAAATGCATCGGGAAAGCCATGGCAAGATAATTAAATTCGGTAAATGAGTTACGCGACAGTTCAATGTACCATTTCACTATCGCACCTGTAAGTGTTCTCTGAAAAGGTCTAATAT
Source organism: Picea engelmannii (assembly GCA_009831015.1). Classification (NCBI taxonomy): domain Eukaryota; kingdom Viridiplantae; phylum Streptophyta; class Pinopsida; order Pinales; family Pinaceae; genus Picea; species Picea engelmannii. Next base: position 560,381 of record ML778023.1, on the reverse strand, counting down.
GAATGGAATCATCCATAAAAGAGTTGGAATAACACCATAAATGGAAATTCATAACATGATTGTTAGGATATTCCCCAATTTTTCCCTCGAATTTCGGGATGTTGGACAATAATTTGGTAGGGATGGTGGGCCAAAACAGGGGATGAAGGATGAGATATTTGGTTCAACATGAAAGATCTGGCAGATCTAACATAGCTAATAATGGTATTTTTTGGTTAGGTGTTTGATACTAGTGATAACCATATTACATAGGAACATCAGTAGGACCATATCCAGGTTGTGGAGAGACAACAAAACTATATGGTCCTCCCATAAATGGTGGATGCTCTAGATGTCCACCCATGTAAGGTGGTTGTCCTGTTTTTCCACCCATATACTGTGATGGAGCAGATGGAACTCCTACATATTGTAATTCACCTAGAAATACCCCAATGTATGGAAGTGGAAGGGGTTGTTGCATCATAATCGTGGGGTTGACTAATTGATAGGGCATAGTTCCTTGCGGAGGAATTCTTGTTGGATTGGGTTGAGCCCACAAAGGATTCAAAACCCCTAAATATGGATGTCCAAGGTACAAGGAAGTGGCAGTAGGGATAGAAAGGATTTTAAGAGCGACTTTCCCCTAGGCTTGTTGATGTTTCAACCATGTAGGGTTCCCCCCAATAAAAAGTTTCCCTACAACTAAAGGTTTCCCTCTAGTTGAAGGTTGGCCTCCCATTGAATATTTTCCTCCAATGTAGGGAGTAATAATATGTGATGTGTGATATGGATGCTAATTAACTTCTGTAACTGTGGTTGTGTGAACGACTTGACTATTGGCTATTCACCCTATGGAACGACCAAGTAAGGCACTTGGTGTGTGAGTGTGTAGAAATAGTGAAGTAGGGATATGAACCGACTCATGTGAGAAGGGAGATTAATGCACAAGTGGTTGATATGGGGTTACCTGGGTCACTAATGTTTCTGGTAAATAAGAATCACCAGAAGGACTTGTGTATTGGTTGAACTGGGCAGTAAATAGTAAGAAGAAAAGGCATCAAAATATCTCGTATATGGCAGATCAACGAGTGGTAGGATGAGTGGATCATTAAAAAGAGGATTCACGTAAGATTCAATGCTTTCTATGAAGGTTGTGACTGATTCTTCAATGTGTTGGCCACTTCCAGGAGAGACACTCCCAATTTTAGAAGTGTGATTTGCAATCATTGCTTCGTAAGAAAGATTGTGTTTAGGTTCCTGAGTGTCAAGCTCCATACCTTGTATATTGTGAAATTGTTGATCCTAATGCTGACTATGAAAGACAAAGAAACACACTCCTATGAAAACTAAAAGAAATCAACCAAGAAACAAAATATTTAAGGATATTCTGAAGATGGGATATCAATACGCTAGCGCAGAAGTGAGAATAAGTTACCCTGGCCTCCATGTAACAACCCTTCTTAGTGCAAGAAACCCTCTCTTTCGCGTAAACCCTCTCTTTCATGGAATCACCCTCTAAGGGTATTGAGAGTGTGATACAATGTCTAACCCAGGTGTTATCACTCTATAAATTCCCAGAGGTTGTTGTGAGGTAAGAATAAATCTAACAAAGGTAACTTTAACCAACTGCTTTGAAACTGGGAGCTAGTCCTACCAGTTTCAAAGAGGGATCTCTCTGTGAGTTTTAGATTTGTTTAGATTTTCAAGATTTTATGATAGTTAAAAAGAATATAACCGAGTTGTTTGTATTTTTTTAAATGAAATGACTGAGTATCACTTATGCTTCCATTGGGCTATGGGGTTTATTTTATAAAGATAGAGGTTAAAGGCAACTTTTATAAGATTCATTTTACAGGGCGAGATAGTCCTAACGCTGGATTCTTTTGGAATATAAATGTGTATTGCTGAAAAGGTGAGATATCAATTAAAACAAAAAATCATTTAAGAATTTCTTTGTTACAACGTCAGAAGAAAAAACGTTTAAATCTATAAAAGATTAAGAACATAGTACACAATGGAAAATTCTACAACTTTAACTTATTTTAAATATTAGATTTAGAAAGATAACAAAGAAGGAAAAAACTTTTACGTAGATAGAGGAAACTTCACTAACGATGAACATGTAGGAATCCTATGAAACTTCTCTTTGTATTACTGGGATAGCTTCTTGATAAAAATTATAGCGATTAGAGCTTGCTTGGGTGTAAAGATCAACAACCATCAATACTTCTAAGATGAAAATATTTATAATAAAAGTTTCAATGAACCTGTCATTATTGATCAGGACGTGATGGAGTTTGAGTCTAACTAATTAACTAACAAAATGCATAAATGTAGTAACTGATGATGATGTGTCAAATTCTCATGCTAATTTCGGGGAAGACCATTGGTGAGTCATTCAGATGACTTTGACTGCACTGGACGATGAGCTAGACGAGGCTTTACCTTTACTCAATCAATTCACACAGCTCATCCCATATTTGTGTGCTCGGGATGGTAACTTTCAATAGCCAGCGGTAGACTTTGTCCATCTCGGTGTATTTAGCGAAAGTCGGCTTAATGAGGAAGATGTACTTGATTTCGTGTTGTATGTTGAGGTCATGCTCCAGACTCTTCAAGAACGCTTTTCCTGTGATGTTGCCTTGTATCCCTGAAAACTTGGAACTGTCTTTGGCCATGATAGAGATCCTTTTCTTGTAATCAGACAAAGTCATCAATTTATCATTTAGGACATGTAGATCAGGAAAACCCTTTTTCTATAAGGCTTCAATCTTGCTAAAAAATATTTGAACCCCAATGTCCATATTCTGAGACTTTTCCTCCAACTGTAACATTAATCCTTTTTTAGTCAACACTCTTTTTACTTTGAGGATAGTCTTTGTTTTGTCTTCGACTTTCAGTTCTTCCATCTCTTCTCTAGTTTTTGAGTTCAGAAACTTGATGATCTCGTTGGCTATCGAGGGCATCTCACCTAGATCTGTTCTTATCCTATCAATGGCCTGCCTACTCTTTAACACCAGATCATGTTGCTCGAACATGATTTGCACCATGGGCCAAATTTCATTTATGGATTTTGAGATATCTGTCCATATATTTTCATTAGCCTTTGCTAATGTCTTACCTGCCACTGTTTGTTTCTGGAGCTGTTGTATTTCTTGCTTAAGCTTCTTTGTTGCCTGTCTCTCAACATTGTATCTTGTTTGGAAAGTAGATTTGAGTTCCTGGAGATTTTCAACCTCCCTTTTCAACCTGTTAATCTTTGTTTCCTACATATTCATTTCCTCCATGGACTTTGCTAGCTCCATAGCTTTTTCCTTTGTTGTCAATGGACTTTCTGATGGAATTTTTGTAGTAGTGGTTGTTGGCATAGTTGTTGTACTGAATTCTACGATGGGAAATGCACTCAATGGAATGAATTCCATTGAGGTTGATTGTTCCTTCTCTTTCAATAACTTTTCCAACTCTACCTCCATTTCCCTGAGTTGTGCGTTCTATTGCATGATAAGTTTCAACAGTTCTTCTTTCTCATTTTCTGCCTCATCTATTTCTTTAGCTTGTGAATCCTCTATTGGTGGAAATTTCATCTTTTTTCTTAGAGATGCAATGTCACCATTCTTCTTCTTTATCATCTCCTCTGTCTCTTTTACATTTGAGGGATCATACCCGATCTTGAGCACCAACTCCTCTAAGGATTTTACTCTGTTGTCTTCTGCAAAAGAGGATATCTTTTCCAATTTCAATTGGGTTTGAACATTGCTTAAAGATACCTGTAACTTAGCTGTGGTAGAGGAAGCTTGTGCTAATGTGGAGAAAACCATTTCTCCAGTCTATCTTTTCAAATCCATCTGGTCAACTGGATGGACTTGTTTAGTGTCAAAAACAATAGTTGACCTCTTGTAGTCAGTGATCTTTTTGAGTTGAGGCACCTATTCTTGTAGGAATTCTAGACGCATTCTTCTTTTCTCTGTGTCAAAGGATGAAAATAGTCTATTATGTGTTGTGGAGGTTTGATTCCAGAACTGGGAGTAGGTGCTATTAGTCAACATATGGTTCTTCTTTTTAATCATATCATATTTCTCAAAAATGCTTATAGGTGCAGATCCTTATGGAGCTTGGGTGGTAATAGCTATCTCTGTCTACTTCTTTGAAGAAGAAGTTGACACCACCTGTTGTCTTCTTTCAATCATTGTGGAAAAGTAAGGCTCTTCCTCACCAGACATGTGAGTAGCATGAGTGGTTTTGGGTTTCTTGATGTATACCTGAAAATCTTTTGTCGATACCTCAGTGATTGAAGGTGAATCATCCTTCCTTGGGTACCTGTGGAGTGGAAGTTAGTGAAAAAGAGACTGAAGGGGATTCCTCTGGATCTATATCTACTAGAGTGTTTGTTTCCCACTCTGTCTGGTTCACATATTTTTCAATTTCTAGTTTGAGAGTGTGAGCATAAGGTGAACTTTTGTTCTTGGATATCATCTCTGAAATGATACCACTGGGGTCGTATTTCCAAATAAAACTAGTGCTGAATTTCATTTCCCTCAATAACTTATCTACCTCTTCCCCAAAAGCTTGACTGTTGTAGATAAATGGTCCAATTTGCCCCTTGATCCTCATCTGTTGTTTTTTCTTTAGAGACACAAAATGGATGTCATCTGAGTTTATCATCTGGCGAATATACTCCAGTGCAAATATTCGAATAGGCACATACTTGGGAAACTTGTATGGAGCTAGTTCACACCCATACACTCTTATGTCTATGTGATTCTAGTATAGGAACCAGTCCCCAGTATTTGCGAGATCCGAAAGGTGTAGAACCCTTTGGATCTCCTTGTTTATCCTCAGCTCTGGTATTCCACTGAGAATTCCTACCACTGGATGATAGAATAGCTTGATGAATTGTTTGAAAGTGAACTCAGTGGAGCTTCTCTTGAGAAGCGACATCCATAAAGTGATTTCTTGAGGTTTTTCTTCCTTGTCCACCTTCTACATGTGAAAGGAAAATTTTTCAGCTTGATAGAACATGAACATGTAGGCCAGTATTGAAAAATACCGGAACATGCCTTCTGTAGGGAAATTTGATAGTTGGTCATGCAGGTTCTTGGCCAAGAAACCACTGTAGTTGAAATGGGTGGCCACTTTCTCTTCAGTAGATAAAATGGACAGGAAACCTAAGATAGGTTCATCCACCAATTCGTCTAAGAAATAACTAAGAAAATAACACAATGTTGAGATAATCTGATTTTCCTTTTCGGAAAATATAGACGAGTGATAGGGAGGATTATTCTTAGGGAATTGGGCATCTTGTGGAAGGAACAACTCAAAGATCTATGCTCTTTGGGGAAAGGTTAGGTTCTAATACAATTCTATCAGGATTTCAATTGTGAGGGGAGAACGGGGTTCAACTCTGGGCACTTGCATCATATGATCGATGGCGTCGGGTGAAATAAGGAAAAGGGTTTCTCCAGATGAAGATAAAATGGCTCTCTGATCAGGGAGGTAGTGTGCTTGGCACTTGAGGGAGAACTCAAGAAAGTGATATACCTGGGGAAAAAGATACAGAGGAAGATTTGACTGCCAAAGCCCGATTTCATCGCTCTGATCGATGAAGGTGTCTCTGAGCCATGACTATAGCTCAACAAATTCGAATTCAGACTTGGTTTATGAGATTACATAGTATTTTTCTGCTAATGGGATCCAATCGTGATCGATAGGAGGTGGGAGAAAAGGATTTTCCTCTACATTTGACTTTTTACTTTTGGGTGCCATTGATTTCCTCTGGTACTTGCACATTGAACACACATTAGTAGATGAAAAAATATGGTTGGATGAGGTGTTGCAAAGGCGAAGGAAAATGAGTCTCTGATAAGAAGGGAGTGTGAGTGGAATGGGAACTGACCGAAACGTGGTTGAATTTGAGTGAACGGGTATCCGTTGGGCGAAAAAGGACAGGTCAGATGAACAGCGGGTATGTGGCCAGTCTTAAATGGCCAATGGATCATTTAGAGCATGAGAGAGTAAGGTGAAGGACATCTGACGTGTGAAAATGATTGACGCGTAAAAAGGCGATTAGGAAATGAACGGCATGGATATGACCTGTAACGGTTAGTTGGAGGGGATATGTTGACGGGGTCGTGACATGGAACTAGAAGAGGGTAGCTGTGAGATACAACACCTCAGGATGATAGTGGTGAGTTGGAAAAATGGTAGGCTTCAAATGTTTGGAGAGGGGAGTTAGGATGCAATGAGGTGATGCCACGTTGGGATGGGGCCCGCCTGGACTTTGCTTCATTTCGGACCCCCCGATCACCATTAAAGGTCAAAAGGTCAGGGGAGTTCGAGATCCTTTGCTGACCATTGATCTGGGTGGAGTTGGATCCACCGCT